>JAPFBL010000917.1:0-223220 GCA_026182355.1 Hermatobates lingyangjiaoensis | reverse complement strand
TGAATGAATGAATGAATGAATGAATGAATGAATGAATGAAAATTTCTTTATTGAGAGATTGCTCCCCAAGGTACATTATTCAGGGGTAGCCGTACGGGGGACACTAAGTGTCCCCCACCGAGCTTTTCCCCCTATAGATCAATGTGTTTTATATTCTAATAACTTAATCCTAAGTCTTAATGCTAACAAATTTATAATATAATAAATAGTAAAATAGTATAATAATAATAATAATAATTAATAATATAATAGTAAGCTAAATATTATAGTATACTTATCTCTAATATTACATTTATCATAATAGTAATAACGTTAATAATAATAATAATAATAATAAAAAGAATAGTTATAATAATAATAGTTAAATAGTAATAATAATGATAATATTAACAATACTACAATAATAGTTTAATAATATTAAAATTCTAACCACTAATTAATACTACTAGTAATGTAATCCTAACAGAAGTTCTTCTGTTGTGGTAGATAGTCTCTTTATCTTTCTTGATATTGCGGCTCTGGCTATTATTCTTTTGTCTGTGGACTCTCTGTTAAGACTGCAGTGGCAGAAGCTGAGCCTTGTGCTTCCTCCGCTGCAGTCGAAGCCTTTGCTCCCCTCATCGGAGATCGTTTTCTTCCTGGACATCCTGAGTGAGAGTTCCTTTATTTCGATGACCAGAGGGTTAGAGGAAATTTGCATTTCGTCTATCCTCCTTCCTTCCCACCTTCGAACAAACCTGGAGAGGCGCTCCAGTTTGACTTCTCGGTGGAGAAACTCGTTCGGAGCGTATCGGGGTGCGTCCAGGATAAACCGGGGGTTTTGTGCTGAAATGCGTAAATACGCCCATTAGCTTACCAGCCGGTTTAGCCCAGGCAGTCACCCCGTACGTGATGATCGGCCTCAACAGTGCCTTGTACAAGTTTACCCTGGTCCGAAGTGAGAGGCCAGAAGTAGGTTTTAACAGGTGATAGATGCTACTCCTGGCACTGTAAGCCTTGCCAAGAGTGCGAGAGATATGGCTCTTAAGTGATATTTTTGCGTCTATGTTGACACCAAGATACCTAAAGGTTGTTGTTACAGTATGTTCTGTGTGTGTATGCGCAGTGTAGGTGTGTATCCGAGCCTCTTGCGCAAGTTGACAGTGAAAGTGCATTTGGATGGATTAATATCCATCCTCCAAACCTTAGTCCATTCCACTATCCTGTCAACGTGTTGTTGGAACTGTTTTAGAGGGGTTTCTATGAAGAAGGACCTGCACGAAACCAAAATGTCGTCTGCATAGATCCCCTCTAGTGTTTGTATGTGTCGATTGTTTTTATTCCACTTGGGAAAGTCCTGTAAGTAAAAGTTGAAAAGAATGGGGCCAAGACAAGAACCTAAAACAGGTGGGTTACCGGTCTCCTTATATAGCCGAGAGTCAGGGGGCTGAGCGCTGATTGGCTGTGCTATTGTGGTTCTTCCTTCTCATTGGTTATTGGTTTGGCCTATTCCTGGGGCTTGTTCTCCGAGTAGCTTGAGTACTCTTGACATCCCAGTTTGTTGTCTATTGATTATAGGGCTATTTTTGGATATTTCTATTGCTTCATAGATTGGGAGTCTATTGTAATCATTGGTTTGCCTGATGATGGTGGTGTTTTCTGTAAGGTCCTGGCGGGATAGGTCGGAATTGTGTGCTTGTCTGGTATGGTTCTTTATAGCTCCTGATTGAAGGTGCATGGTGAGGCGTCTGGAAAGCGTAGTCTTCGTCATGCCGATATACTTGGCGTTAGCCAGGAGTATATATATATATATATATCAATGATCAAACCACCATAAGAAAAGTAATGCCCATTCAATACTGTATACCTTTAAAACAGGCATTATCTCAAATGAATTCAAGCCGGTATTTGAATATTAAAACTTCCTCTCCCACCAATAAGAAAAGGCTTATTGAAACACCAAGCATTAAGCTAGGGATAGAAAAGTTACTTTTGCTTCAAGTCAAACTACTTAAAACCAAAACTCTTCCGCTCCCTTAATTATTTACAAATTTAATTCATTATTTATTAAGTCTCCCATCGATTTATTATAGTTTTGTGTGTATTAAGTAAGGAGGTCGGATTAGAAAGTTTTATTAATCCTGCTAAAAGATGGTAATATTCTATGCGGGAAAAGGGGTCTTATTATAGCTTGAAAGGAGATTGAATTATGAAATTTACTTCAACGATTAGGCTGCAAGGAAGAGTGCGAAATTACCTATGTTTAGATGTATACATGTTCAACATATGTCGGATTATAATGTAATATTTGTTCTGACATTATTGGGAAACACGTACAGGAAGTCATACATCTATTGTAATATACATTAAATATATATTGGTATACGTTGGGTGCAGACCTTCTTTTAAACATATGGTATATCATTAAATAACTTGCCTACTTTAAGTCTTGTATGTTTCTTACATAACTTCTCAAGTTTTCTGACATAATTCCTCCATCATTAAGGTACCATATAAATCAACTCACCGAATGATTTGTTTTTATTTTCCGTATTTACATTCTGGCCGACATTTCGGTCTACACTGACCATTATCAAGGAATTCTTTTTATAATATTTTTACATTTCTTAATACAATGCTTATTTACACAAACAATCACTTAATTTAAAGGTAATTAATAATAAAATATATTTTTAAAATTTACAATCTATCTTAATAAACCTAAACATAACCTTGTGTAAATAACACAAAAAAGGGCAGTTAAAGAAAGGACAGTGAAATATACGTATTAATATTATATTAGGTGCATCTGTATTGAATTGATAGAGAGAGAGACAGAGAGAAAGAGAAAGAGAAAGAAAGAAAGAAAAAGAGAGAGAGATGGAGAGAGAGAGAGTGAGTGATAGGAGGGAGGAGAAAGGAGAGAGTGAGTGAGAGGAGAGAGGAGAAAGGAGAGAGTGAGTGAGAGGGAGAGAGAGAGAGAGAGAGAGAGAGAGAGAGAGGGAGGGAGGGAGAGAGAGATGAGAGGAGAGAGAGAGGGGGGAGGGAGGGAGGGAGAGAGAGAGAGATGAGAGGAGAAAGGAGAGAGTGAGTGAGAGGAGAAAGGAGAGAGTGAGTGAGAGGAGAAAGGAGAGAGTGAGTGAGAGGAGAGAGGAGAAAGGAGAGAGAGTGAGAGGAAAGAGGAGAGAGTGAGTGAGAGGAGAGAGTGAGTGAGAGGAGAGATGAGAAAGGAGAGAGTGAGTGAGAAGAGAGAGGAGAAAGTAGAGAGTGAGTGAGAGGAGAGAGAGAGAGAGAGAATGAGTGAGAGTGAGAGAGTCATAGAGAAAGGTATAGAAGATATGTTTTGAAATAATAACCAGCGATGGCATGATCAGCACTAGAATGATACAACTAGCGCGCCATAACTAATCAGCTACTGTGTATAATTAGGTATAGGAAGGTCCTGTGTCGTCTTACACTAGATCTTGTCTTATGTTGCGTTAACAACAGGGTGCCAGCATTGTCTCCAAAGACATCTTACAGATAAATGTTTTTATCTCTTATTCTATCATCCTCGACATCTCCCAGCCATAACCCTACCCAGTCAATTTAAGTTTAGAATGTTTAAAAGAAATAATAAAACTGGGGGGGTTCAGGTTAGTAGCTCAGTGGTTAAGGTGCTCGTCTTTGAACTGGTGGGTCAGGGGTTTCGATACCCACTTGATATTCAAAATTAAATCCCTTAGAAAACGGAATTTTCGTAATTTTGACAAATCTTATCTTTAGTGGATCCAAAACAGATGATATTCAAGACATTATTTATGCGGGATTTTTTTTACAAGAAATTGAACGAATTAAATTTTTTTTTTCGAGATTAAGTGCAAATATGAGAAAACATGAATAAATGATCGCACTATTTATAAATGAGACTATAAAACAAGCGGTCTTCGTCAGAGTCAAATCGCAGTTGTCAATATCAGTCGATATTTGACTCTGACGAAGACCACTTGTTACTGTTGAAACAGTAACTATGAAAGATCGTAGTCTTTTTTTTCCTGATTTCTTAATTTGGTTTAGATGTTGATATTTTTGTTTCACATGTTTTTTGTAAAATCTTGTTATATATATATATATATATATATATAATATATATATATATAAAAAATTCAAAACGAAGGAAACACACAGAAAGACACAGACATAACTCACATCGATATTTCGACCATCGTCGTCATCAGGAGGTGCGAAGAGCGAAGAGTCCCGCAGGAAGACAGGGCGGTATATATATATATATATAACAAATTTCAATTAATATATTCACCGTTTGATAAAATAGGTGTAAATTATATAATAGAAAATGTTTTAACGATATCGCAATGCTATTTAAATTTAGTTTGTAGGTGTTGTTTAATTGATTTGAAGGCACACGTGTGAAGTGTAACATGGAGTCCTTGCCCACTGGTCAGAAGCTAATTACTTTAGTCCTCGTGCTGACCTCACGTGCCCTGTAACTCAATCGAGTTGGTTAGAGCCCTCCTCCCCGCTTACAGTGTTCTCCAACTTTACGTCAATTTGATTTTGGTCACCTCTTTCGCTGCATATCTATATTGAAATTGTTTCGCACCTTAAATAATACTTTCTTATAGTGTCTTGTTCTGGTCTTCATGTTATAAACCCTATATTACTGTGTAGGTGATACTATGCCATGGACGGGCCACATCCGGCCCACCGAAGATTGCTACATGATTTAGGTTTGATGTAAATGATTGTATTAATTTTATTTTTGACTCGCAACGAAGTATATTTCAACATCAGGTGGTGCAGTATCACATTTTCAGCTTTCGTTCTTCTTTTGCTGGTCAGATTATTTAAGTGTGATAAATAATAACAAAAATCTGGAGTGGCCTACACTCAACTTTACTATAATTAACTCAAATTTCTTGAGTATATAACACATAACGTCTCATTTAAGCATAACGTAAACTTCTAAATGGGATATGATTATTAGTCTTTCATTCCTGAGGTAGTACAGATAGTGATTGAAGGACATACCAATATATAAGCTTATTTTTGTACATCACACAGCTGATGCAAATTATTTCATTAGTATAACTACATCAGTAATAACAATTTTGAAAAACCAAAGTGAACATTTCTTGATACGAAATATTCTCCTACAAGAGTACATGGCCTTTGTTCAAATAGCCAGTGGATTTCTTACATCGTTTACTTGACATCCTTCTACATTGAATATTAAAGTAAAATTTTCAAATTTAAAACAGGAAAATACCCTTTTTTTCTCTGAAAAACATCTTAAACAGCGAAGAAAATGTTATTTTAAGGTGCTTTGTTAATTAAAGATGTATGATAATTACATTTATTAATCTCTAAACGAATGATTTCAATTTTGAATTATCTTTTACATTTTCGGTCTTTTACAGAATTATTATATTGGGAATTTTATGGCTTATTAGTATTTAATAAGATCATTTTCCTTCGACTTTGTCAAATATCATATATACGATTTTTTTCTGAGTGAGTGTTATCCTTTTCCTGCCTTCTGTACTCTGGAGTAGGCCACTCCAGATTTTTTTTATTGTATCTTGCACTGAAATGGCCCACTTGTCGGATTTTTAAATCAATGTGGCTCACCTGTCAAATTTTAAAGTTAATGTGGCCCGCGAATCAAAATAATTGCACACCCCTGTACCATGCTGTCATTCTTTTCGACTTTGAACTAAACCCGTTCTAGATTGTTGGTCGAAATCGGATTTAAAGTTGCAAACAATTTTTACCATAAGAAACCGTTCTGGTTTATAAGAAAACTACCAAAAAGATCAATAAAACGTTCATGTAACCAGCATTTAAGACCTAAACAAGCAAATGTAGATAATCCTGTATATATAAAACTATAAAAAACACTAATAATAGCTTAATACACACAATTTAAACGTAGTGCAATCAGTTATTATGTGGTATTTACTCATTATAGGGTAAAAAGCTAATGAAATAGTTTCCACATATAAAAATTTAATGGTATAAACAACGCGTTTAGAACACTTAGTGTTCTTCCTCAGGTATTAACTAAAAAATACAATGACGCAATTTTGTATCATTTATATCAATGACGTAGTAATATAAATTATATTACCGTTCGCCGTTGATAATACGTTAAACTTTAATTTTTTTATGATTTGAATTATATGATTTTGTTGTGGTATTTCTTTGATGATGACTAGTATGTATGTATGTATGTATGTATGTATGTATGTATAAAAAGATTTCACATAAACACGTGAAATAACAATCAATGATGAAACCACAATAAGAAATGGGAAAACAAGACTAAGATCTTTCAACCGTAACAAGCGGTCTTCGTCAGAGTTTTGTTTTTGGCTCTGACGAAGACCGCTTCTTCCGGTTGAAAGATCTTAGTCTTGTTTTTCCATGTCTTATTGTGGTTTGATCATTGTATGTATGTATGTATGTGTGTATGTATGTATGTGTGTGTATCTATGTATGTATACTATGTATACGGGTACTGTAATAAGATGAAAGTCTGGAACCAATAAGAGTAGTCTAAAATAAGATCAATGATAATATATTTCTGTATAAATAAACGGTGAGCATTGGGTGGGGGGTGGGGGGGGGAGGCCACTGTGATAATTGGCAATGTTGTTGTTTCCACGTCAGTGTTGAAGCTGCCTTGATTATAACACACATGTTTAGTCTGGAGACACCCAAACACTGCAGCCCCTCGCCGCCGCACAGGGCGCCTCTTCGTGTCGGTCTCAAATCAAACAAACGAGAGATCGACGGGGCCGGCCAGGTCTTTGTCGGCAACCAGCTTCCTGCTGTGCCTCACAAGCTACCGCCCACACTCCCCCATCTCCTTGTAAAATCAGCTCCAAACAGACTTTATAATGTGAAAAATTAATCAAAATATTTAAAAAAAAAAAATACTCTACATTCATGCTTTTCAATATCTTCTGTTCTAATGCCTTTTCTCTGTAGATTCTTTGTTGTTGAGTATTTATCGATACTAGTAACCGTTTTTTCATGTACTACATAATTTTTAAATACATTTATAAAACAGGATTTACAAAGAGTGTGTGAAATAAAAATCAATATTTACACCAGAAAGTTACTTGAAAACATTTCTTCAAGTAACTCGTCCTCGACAAAGTTACATGAATTATATGTATATATATATACATATATATATATATACAATAAAATAAAAAACGAAGGAAACACACAGAAAGACACAGACATAACTCACATCGATATTTCGACAATCGTCGTCATCAGGAGGTGCGAAGAGCGAAGAGCGAAGAGTCCCGCAGGAAGACAGGGCGGTACTGCCCTGTCTTCCTGCGGGACTCTTCGCTCTTCGCTCTTCGCACCTCCTGATGACGACGATTGTCGAAATATCGATGTGAGTTATGTCTGTGTCTTTCTGTGTGTTTCCTTCTTTTTTTATTTTATTGTAAAAAAGTCCGCTGGACCCTTTCTTTTAATTGTATATATATATATATATATATACATAGTTCAATATAGACAATGAAACATAGAGAAATCAAAAGAACACACTTACAGTCTCTAATTTTCGGTTTAAACCGTCTTCAGGAGAGATAACAGAGGGAAACCAAGCGCACTGGTTCAGAGACGGTTGGAGACGGTTCTCCTGAAGACGGTTCTCCTGAAGACGGTTCAAACCTAAGATTAGAGACTGTAGGTGTGTTCTTTTAATTTCTCTATGTTTCTTTGTCTATATTGAACTATATTTGTCCGTTTTTGATCGTATTTCAAACGAAAAAGTATATATATATATATATATATATATATATATATATATATATATATATATATTGGCTCTTATTGCCAAAGTTTTGGTTGTTATTCAAAACCTTTTTCATAGACAGAAATATATATTTTGTTTTCTGTTTCAAAAAAAATTATACTAAAGCCTATAAAAAAGTTTTTGAATAAAAACTCAACGATGACAATGAGAGTTTAATTTGAACCTGATCTCAAGTCCTAACCTGATCCAGAACCTATCCCAAGTGCGCATAAACTTTAATTTTTTTTCTATTTCACGGTAATACTTTTATCAATATACGAGTACATATATAGATAACCAATTATATGAAACGTTTCTTCGAATGGAATAAACTTGAATTTTTAAAAGTACACATCGATATGAAATAACTTAAACTTACTGAAGATGAAGTGATTTCATTTCTGTATATTTTTTGAAAATTTTATATGTATATATATATATATATATATATATATATATATATATATATATATATATACATATTAAAATTTTCTGTGTCGTGCTTTGTGTAATTTAAATTTATATATATATATAAAGATTGCACATAAACACGTGAAATAACAATCAGTGATCAAACCACAATATGAAATGGGAAAACCAGACTAAAATCTTTCAACCGTAACAAGCGGTCTTCGTCAGACTGAAAAACCAACTCTGACTACCTATCTCAAGGTCTTAGTCTTGTTTTCCCATTTCATATTGTGGTTTGATCATTGATATATATATCCTTCATTTACTTTAATATTCTGAATCCATTTATTCTCTATTAGTCCAGTTATACCATTGACCTTTCAACTGTTTTATTCTAACCGCTTGTTTCTTGTTCGTTATTGACCTTTGACCTTCTCTTTATATTAACCTGTACTAATCCTTTTAATCTATTAATACCAATGATTAAGCATGAGTCATCGATTTTAATTTAACATTCCAATTGGCCAACTCCTTTTCCAGTTGAACCCTGTTAGCAGGAGGTTAGTTCGTAGGATCAAATCTCTCAGTCTTAAGATCGTGAATGCCGAGACTGCGGTTAATTTTAATGATACCTGTTTAAAAGAGGATCTGCTGCCTATTTATACTAATATATATATTTTATTAAAGTAGACAGCAGCTTCCGCATTTACGACTTTTTTGCTCGTGTTTTCTAGTTTTCTAAAAAACATTACAGTTTACAGTTTACAGTTACAGTTTTTTTTTAAAGTCGTAATTGCGGAAGCTGCCGTCTACTTTAATAAAATATGTTTACAAGAGAATCTGCTGCCAATATACACTAATATATTCATCATGATTTGTTTTCTTGACCCAATATTTATATGATGTAATTTTCTTGAGGTGATGATGATATAAATATATATCGAAACGTTGGCAAATGGACTAGTTTTAATCATTGGACCTCAAACCTCAAGAAAATTACATCATATATATATATATATATATATTTGTAATATTTTGAGAGCAGTCCTTCACTTAAACATATTTTGTTCAATAGTTGGCCATATTTTGCTGAAGTCATTTTCCTCATAATTTTTTCAAAGTCTTTAAATGATTTCTTCATCTAAACGTTAAAGAATATTAGTTAGAGTGGATCCAGTATGTTTCAACTAGCCTCCAGTCATCTTCAGAGTAGGTAATTGTTTAAATTATGATGATGATGTTGTAATGGTTTGATATGTTGTTGTATTGTATTGTTTGATGATTTGATTGATCTTCATATCTCCCTGTACAGAGCTGTGTGTGTTGACTTACAAGACGATTGTTGTTTGTTGCAGTGCACTGCGGGCGCGCTCTCGGCATGGAGTCAGGCGAGATCCCCGATCAGGATATCACTGCCAGCTCCTTTCACGACTCCAGTTCTGTGGGACCTCAGCACGGCAGGTAAAAGCCGTCTTATTTGGCTTTTCCTTTCATTAAGTCTAAAAATAAAAAAACGAAAATCGTGAATGTTACAGTTAAGTGTCAAGAGATCTTTTGATAAAATAGCTGCGGATTATCTTGTTATTATATAAAATAGTTTTTAATGTTCACAACAATTACGATAGGTTGAAAGACTGATGTAGCGAGTGCTTGTAAATCTTTATTAGTCTTTATAGAGACATATGTATATCCATATGTACCAGTCTACATATATATATATATATATATATATACTTCACGGTGAATCACAAACACAGAACTAGTCTCCAACTGTCGCTTCACAAGTGTGCTTGGTGTCCCTATCTCAACTCTCCTGATAATGGTTCAACCGAAAATTAGAGACAGTAAGTGTGTTTGTTCCTTAGTTCTGTGTTTGTGATTCACCGTGAAACGTTTGTTATCCTTTTGGATCGTTTTCCTTTTACAATATATATATATATATATATATATATAAAATGAAAGGTCCGTATGGACAATAAACACTTTAACACATAGAAAAAGAACACAGAAAGACACTACAGAACTCACTTCGATATTTCGACATCCGTCGTCATCGGAAACACAGGAGAAAAGATAAAGGGAGACCAAGAACGTTGTAGACGTGGTCTCCCTTTATCTTTTCTCCTGAAGACGGATTACCCGAAAATTTTAGTCTGTAAGTGTGTTTCCTTACTCTGTGTGTTACTCTTCGTGAATTTTGATCTCGTATTGTGTCCAGTTTGGATAGTGTTTCGTTTAATTACGTGAAGATGAATATATATATATATTATATATACTTGATAAACGGAAAGACGATCCAAATCAGATAGTTCCAAAAACTGACTAGTGATTCTGACTAACTGACTAACTAACTGACTAAATATGAATAAAATTTTGACCATTTCTACTTATGGGTATATGTACATATAAACTTATTCGGTTTCATGATTCACAAAGAGATATAGAATAAATCCATACCCACCAAAAAAATTTTTTTAGAGAAATGTTTTTACTAAATGTTTTTTACGGAACCCCAGACAGTGCGTTAAGGAATCCCTGGGTTCCGCGGAACCCGCTTTGGGAACCTCTTGATATACTATAAAGCCCTTGTAATATGAGCAATTGGCTTTACAAGGAGGGATTCGTAAGAATTTTTGCCTCGTTTTCCCTCATTTAAGTTTAGTAGATTAATAAAACTTTATGATTTCTTGCATTCATTTTCATTTATCATATTACCTACAGAATATTGTTTATTTTTTTCTAATATCTTTTTTCTAATAAGTAAACTTATAAACTTAAAAACAGGTTGCTTTGGGTTTGGAACGGATTATTTATTTTCATATTAATTTAAATTTAAAGTATTGGTTCGTGATATGAGTAGATTTCAATACGGTGTAGGTATGAATTCTATTATTATTTGAGTATATTTATTTGACTATAGCACTGCGTCTTAAAAAAAAATATTGTACTTCCCCCCTTCTGTACTAAAGTACCCCAGCAGTTAGCTTCCACGCCTCGAAGAAGCTCAGCACTTTTGCTGGTTTATTTGGGAAAAGTTTTTCTATGGTTTGTGGAGTGTCCCGAAGCACCTGCCTCTGTGCAGCAAAGTTCCCTTGCAGTTGGTCAGCAGGTGCAACGGTGTTTCTTCCCCTTCTTTTCAGAATCTGCGTAAACCATCATTGATAATGTCCATTCAGGCTCCCTATGTTTTGGGAAAAAGTAACTTCCTTCTCTTCTTCGGGTCCTTATGTGCACTTGTGGGAGGTTGGCTCCCACTAGTTAACACTTTTGGACCTTCTGTGCTTCCAGAGGATAGCCTCCGGACTTCCTTCTCCTTAGTATCATACAGGGGAAAATCTCTGAAGCTCTGTCGGAGGTATTTTGTCCACTGCGGCAAAGCACCGCATACTGGAGTAAGGCTATTTACTGAAGGGGGTCACCTGGTACACTTGAGGCTCCGTTCATAATACAGTAACCCCTGTATCATTCAACCTTCGGCACGGATCGCATAACACCTTAGATTGGGGCTGGGGTAAAAGGAGGGGATTTGGGGATTAGGAAGGATGTGAAACGAAGGTGGTCAGGCCCAGCCCCTGATCACCTTCTCCACCTCTTTCGTTTGTCCCTGCATATAGCAGGTTAACAGGGTAGCCTCATGAAGACCGAAAGTCGGAGTTGAGTGTTAGAGGCTATTAGAGGCGCTTAATCACTCCATTACAACCTCTAAGTATGAATTAAACTCACACTGCGAAGAACTACTGTATTTATTTGGATGACAGCAGAGGGAGACTTTTATTCCTAAAGTTTACTTAAAATTTTTTTTCCGCTCTATTACTTATATGAATTATAATTGAAAAAGACTGTTTATATTAAACAGCTTCATAAAGCCTTCTTTTTTCTCGCCTCCTTTATCCCTTCTTAAGGCATTATCAGACAAATAATGCTTTGGTTGCCATAAATATAAAAATATATATATTAAAAAAAAAAAAAAAAAACAGCAAACTTTAAAACTTATGATGAAAGCTCTCCGCCTTCCACCCCCCCACCCCCCCACCTCTCTACCACCAATCCACTGTGTCTACTCCATTTTACACCCATTAATCAGAATCGTGCAACTTTGCTGAAAAAGATAAAAATGACTTTTGAACAAAAGGAGCCAAATGAACTCTCTCTCTCTCTCTCTCTCTCTCTCTCTCTCTCTCTCTCTCTCTCTCTCCTCTCTCTCTCTCTCTCTCTCTCTCTCTCTTCTCTCTCTCTCTCTCTCTCCTCTCTCTCTCTCTCTCTCTCTCTCTCTCTCTTACCTCTCCTCTACCTCTCTCTCTCTCTCCTCTCATCTCTTCTCTCCCTCTCACCCTCTCCCTCTCCTTCTCTCTCTCTCTCTCTCTCTCTCTCTCTCTCTCTCTCTAAAAGGCTTTATTTACTTTTGTTACTTTTTTTTTTACATCAAACATTCACTTCTTAACTAACTACTTGAAACAACAACAACAAAAAGAAAAACATAGAATGAAGTTCCACCCCCCTCCCACCCACATCTGCCCCCACGGTAAACATAAACTTATAACATTTTTAAAAGACTCAATGTTTAACTGGTTTATTCATTTTTTTTTTTTTTTTTTTTTTTAAATTAGAATGGCGCAATGTTTGTATTTTAATAGATTCGTATTTTTTTTTTTCTTTTAATATTCTTTTCCTTTTAAAAATTATTTTTCTTTTTCACTTGAATCGTTATTTGTTTAATGGGTTTTTTTTTTGAAAGGTTGAATTATTTTATTATTATAGAAGTGAAGCGTGTTTTCTGGTATTCTGGTTACATAGTGAGAGAGATGAAGGGTTAAGTGTTAGAGAACGAAAGAAAAAGGTAAAAGGTGTTTGAGGAGAGATATAGTGAATGGAAAGATATATGGAAGTACACACATTATGTAACATACACATACATGTATATAACAGTTCAAAATTGTGGATAGGTAGCACACAAAGTAAAGAAACACACTTGCAAACTCAAATTTTCGTGCAATCTTCACGAGAAAAGAGAAAGGGAGACCAAGAACGTTGTGGACGCAACGGCTAGTAACCCAATATATATATATAAAAAGATTTCACATAAACACGTGAAATAACAATCAATGATCAAAGATCTTAGTCTTGTTTTCCCATTTCTTATTGTGGTTTGATCATTGATTGTTATTTCACGTGTTTATGTGAAATCTTTTTATCGATTTATATATATATATGCCTTTCAGGGTAAATCACAAACACAGAACTAATGAACAAACACACTTACTGTTCCTAATTTTCGGTTGAACCGTCATCAAGAGAATTGAGATAGGGACACCAAGCGCACTTGTGAAGCGACGGTTGGAGACCCAACCGTTGGATGGTTCAACCAAAAATTAGAGACAGTAAGTGTGTTTGTTCATTAGTTCTGTGTTTGTGATTCACCGTGAAACGCTTGTTGTCTTTTTGTATCCTTTTCCTGCTTACGATATATATCAGTAAACTGATATTATATATATATATATATATATATATATATATATATATCAGAGGTCTGAGCATTGATTGTTGTTTCACGTGTTTATGTGAAATCTTTTATATATATATGTACACGGAACGAGAGTTCCTTCTGTCGTTATCTGCCCGGCTAAACCATGGTTTATTTTGTCTGGGTAAACAATAAATCAGTACTAAACCTCATCGAAGTCTGAGGAGATGTTATCCCAGACATCTATTGTATAGAAACAATGAAATGAATTCATATGAATTACCTAATGTGTGGTTCCCAAGCTTTTTTTTAATTTTTTTTTCAGAATTATAAGTTCGTTTTTATTAGAAACGAACGATTTCATGTTTAGTGTTGTTCTAGAATTCAACAAGGGTAGCGAATGTGTTATTTTGGCACCGATTTTGAGCCAAAATAATTAACTCCTTAATTAGTTTTAATGAAAGTTATAAAATATTGTTTTATATGGTGCTAGGCAATTGTTTCTAGCTATGCTGTGTTTTAGTAGAGATACCATATTATGGTATATGGTATATGGTATATAGATCAAGGTTTGGTTAGGTTGTAATGACAGTCTCACAAGAGAACATATAAGGGCCGTACATTGGCCCTTTATGGTACCACACAATGGACATTCAACATTAAATGTCCTAAATTTGGTGTATTCCAAGTGTATTTACCGGTGTTGGGACCGATGGCTTAACTTCCTCTAGGATGGATAACGTGCTCAGATATTCACCTTCTTGCGAATTAATTGAGAGCCAGAGTGGGTATTGAACCCCGGATCTAGCAGTACAAAAGCGAGCATGTTGCCTCTGAGCAAACATGGCTCCCATTGCAAGGAATTTTTTTTTTTTTTTTTGGAAGCAAGAAGCGGTGTGCTCACTCAAGATTGTGTCCTGCCTAATTACAGACTATTTGTGATTTGCTGCCTTGTCACGATGATGGGGCTCCGGTCTGCGTGGGTGGTCGTCATATTCTTCCGGTAAGCAAGCCACTTCTCTTGGTTAATTTTATCTCTTCGTCTTTGCTGTTACTGGACCCAGCGATGAGGAAACGTGTTTCTGTCTAACAACTACTTTTGGAGTGCACTGTGCCAAGCATCTAATCATGATAGAGCCCACCTGCTCAAGTCCAAGGTATCAACTCGCAATTATAACAAACGCAAAAAAATTCCTTCTCCTATAATGTAAAACATTCAGTTAATTTTACTTCCACATTATATCTGCTATATAAATAATCTATTATAGTTTATCACAACGATAAAGTCAACTTCCAGAAGGATTTCATGTATAACAGAATTAAAGGAGAGATGGCCTGCTAATCTTAAGTTCTAGAATTGTAGTCAGATTCCAGAAGGATTTCATGTATAACAGGTATAAAAGAGATATGACCTGCTAATCTTAAATTCTAGAATTGTAGTCAGATTCCAGAAGGATTTTATGTAAAACAGAATTAACGGAGAGATGACCTGCTAATCTTAAGTTCTAGAATTGTAGTCAGATTCCAGAAGGATTTCATTTATAACAGATATAAAGGAGTTATGACCTGCTAATCTTAAGTTCTTAATCTTAATCTTAAGTCAGATTCCAGAAGGATTTCATTTATAACAGATATAAAAGAGATATGACCTGCTAATCTTAAGTTCTAGAATTGTAGTCATATTCCAGAAGGATTTCATTTATAACAGATATAAAGGAGATATGACCTGCTAATCTTAAGTTCTAGAATTGTAGTCAGATTCCAGAAGGATTTCATTTATAACAGATATAAAGGAGTTATGACCTGCTAATCTTAAGTTCTAGAATTGTAGTCAGATTCCAGAAGGATTTCATTTATAACAGAATTAAAGGAGAGATGACCTGCTAATCTTAAGTTCTAGAATTGTAGTCAGATTACAGAAGGATTTTATGTATAACAGAATTAACGGAGAGATGACCTGCTAACCTTAAGTTCTAGAATTGTAGTCAGATTCCAGAAGGATTTTATGTAAAACAGAATTAACGGAGAGATGACCTGCTAATCTTAAGTTCTAGAATTCAATAAAGAATTTGTGGACCTGATACAAACTAAAGTAGCAGTTCACCTCATAAGAACAGGTTCTAGGATGGTATATATAAATAATGCTTCTGTAAACTGGAAAGATATATCCTGTGTGAAGTCTAATTTTAGGATTATGGATAGAAGAATTAGATTTAGTACAAACCTGAACGATTGGACATTAAAGTCTAATAATAGGATTATGGATGGAAGAATTACATTTGTTACAAGCCCGTTTGATTGGTGATAAGATTTAGCCTAGTTTTAGGATTGTGAAGAGGTTCAGGGTAGCCCAGTGGCAATATGCTCGACTTTTAACTGGTAGATCTGCGGTTCAATATTCATTCTGGTCCTCGTTTTATTCACGTGAGAGGTGAATTTATTTAAGGACGTCATCCCTTGGAGACGCTGTAAAGCCGTTGGCCCCTGGCCAGTATAACGTCTGTACTTGATCCCAACTGTAAATACACTTGGGTTAACCAATATTTTCAATTTCTGTTGTAGAATCTTTGTGTGGGTTCACAAGGTTCTAATGTTCGAAATATGTGTGTTCCCTTGTGGAGTTAGCACTGCAACCTAACATAACCTATATGATCACTGTAGCCTTGCAATACAGGTCAAATAATTCTAAAATAGAAAACTGAAATAAAATATGACTTTTTTATTCTCAGATGGTAAATATTTCTTATTCTTATTTTAAATAAATTCCAATATCTTTAGTAATTAGTATATCTCTGCATGCTATATTCCCTGTTTATACAGGAAAACGTGTGTTTACTTCTGTACTTCTTGGTAAATTGCACCATCACGTTTAAACTGGTTAAACACTAGCATTTCGTTTTTTGCTGTATGGTCTAAAAATTATGAATAAAAAAAAATAACTTTTTACAAAAATTTGAAAGTCTGATCGCATGTATAGTCACATATATGATTATAAACGAATTGCTTTCAGTATAAATTTAAAGGAGAGATAAACTGGTGAAGATAACCATAAATTACCTTAGAAACAACGCCCTTTGAGTAACAGAAGCTTAATCAATATTGTAAATCTAAAAAGAAAATAAAACTTTTAAGTATCGACGCCCTATAAGAATTGATGAAAGGATAGAAAGGCGAAATGGAAATCTTTGTCGAGTGGCTATTTGTGTTATCTGGGCGGGGTGAGATATCCGCTTTATGTTATCTCTTGTTTAATTGCCCTGCCATAGTGTGATTACTTAATTGAATTCCATTGTGAGTAATGAATTAGTTATAATGATGGCCTCCCTCTGACGTCATACTAGCCTAAACTTTTCCATTTATTTCCATTCTACTCATTAATATTACTCAAATAAAGTTGAGTTTGGTGTAAAAAAGACAAAAAAATGGTGGTTATAACTAGTAATCCTGAACATACTCGCGTGTTATTAATGATGCGATTAATGTTACATGGTGTGATGACCCATGATGTCATGATTTCATATTTTAAGGATTTCTTTAATATATATACCTATATATATATATATATATATATATATATATATATATATATATATATATATATGTGGTTCCACGAGTTACTCTGGAGGCCAGTAGCAGCAGTTTGCTTCTCAACGCGAGTACTTCGCACTTCTTCCCGATGACGACGGATGTCGAAATATCGAAGTGAGTTCTGTAGTGTCTCTCTGTGTTCTTTTCTCTGTGTTAAAGTCTATATATATATAAACTAATTAAATGAAACGATTCCACGAACGAAATAAACTATATTGACACAAAGAACACTCAGAAATGAAACAGAAACTCATTACTATATTTCGATGTCCTCGTCATCAGGAAGATAGAAACGAGTCGCTCCGCAGGCAGACAACGACTCGAGGATATCGAAATGTAGTAGTGAGTTTCTGTTTCTTTTTTGAGTGTTCTTTGTGTCAATATAGTTTATATATATATATATATATATATATATATATATGAATTAAATACCACATTAAACCATTATATACTAATTAAAATACTCTAAAGCATTTAAAACTAATTAATATATAATTGTTTATTGTGGTATTTAATTCATATATTATATCAAGAGTTATAGTTGTGTATTAATTTATATATATATATTATGTATTTTTTATGAGGGTTGAGGTATAATGATTTGAAACTAGTCCTTTTGCCGACGTTTCGGCATATATTTATGTCATCTTCAGGGCTTGGAAATCTGTTTCTGTTGCAGTAGACCTTAATTTACTCCGTTACATTATCAACATGAGTAGCCTGCATGTGTTAATCATGTAACAGAGTAAATTAAGGTATGCTACAACAGAAACAGATATCCAAGTCCTGCAGATGACATAAATATATGTCGAAACGTCGGCAAAGGACTAGTTTCAAATTATTAGACCTCAACCCTCAAAAAAAAAAAAAAAAAATAAAAGAAAAATTACATCATATAAATATTGGGTCAAGAAAACAAATCATGATGTCTATATATATTGGTATACTTTCGGAGCAGACCTTCTTTTTATATTATATATTATATATATATATGTATTAGTGTAAATTGGCAGCAGATTCTCTTGTAAACATATTTTATTAAAGTAGACGGCAGCTTCCGCATTCACGACCTTTTTGCTCGTGTTTTCTAGTTTTCTAACTAGTTTTCTCTGGTAGGGAGTGATTTCGTGAAGGTATATTGGCAGCAGAATATACCTTCACGAAATCACTCCCTACCAGAGAAAACTAGTTAGAAAACTAGAAAACACGAGCAAAAAGGTCGTGAATGCTGAAGCTGCCGTCTACTTTAATAAAATATATATATATATTTTTGCTTCATTCGCGCTCCGTTCTTCGACGTGGGGAGATCTCTCTCACTTCGTCCTCTCTTCTAGTCTACTCTCATGATGACGAACAACAGTTCGAAATATTGAATTCTGTAAGTGTTCTTTTTATTCTCTTCTCTGTGTCGTGCTTTGTGTAATTTAAAGTTATATATATATGTATATATATATATATATATATATAAAGAAATGTTCCGTTAGGACAAAATATCAAACGATTTAAAGAAAGAACACTTAGAAAGAATACACAAATTACTTCATTATTTAAGCCTTGAGCGTTGGTATATATATTAATAATTTCAAGAAAACTAAGAGATAAAACGATGAAAAAACAATTTTAGAATATTTAGTTATTGCTTAGAACGGTCATCAAAAGACAGGGGAGAGAAAGAGAGAGAGAAAGAGAGATAAAGAGCATCTGTTGAGCTCGGGGTTGAAGACCAACAGTTTCAGAGCAACAGTTGTTCTTCCTCAGGTCGGATCAATAAAAGGCTTGGAGTCTGACCTGGCTTTTGCAGCTAACACAACGTGTTTCAAAACGCGTTGTTTTCTTTCAACCTTTGCCCGTAGAAATAGTTTGATTGGTATTTATAACTAGTGTTGGGACGATTCGTAAATTTTTACCGATTCCGAGGCATAGGTTCTACCTGTTATGCGCTCAGCAACTTAACTATCTTAATGAATTTATGTGTTGTTCAATGAATTTGTTCAATGTATAACAAATAGCAGAAAAGTTATAAATGAAACTAGAAACAGTTAAAGAAAGGTATGAATAGCGAGCAGGTAGAATATTTTAGAAAATGATTATCAAAATCAATCTGAAGAAATTTTCTCTACAAACATTAAGAAAAATAATGAGTATGTTACGAGGGCGGTTTGATAAGTTCGTGACTTTTTGAATAAAACAAAATTTTTTCGGCAAAGAAACATTTTATTTTGCTGTATAGTCAAGCGTTTTTCTAATTTTTTTATTCCTTCCAAATAATAAGTTTTCTCAAAGCTCTCAAAATAGGCGTTTGTTTCACTTTAGATGTTTACATTGTTTTTAGTATTTTTTTTAAGTAATTTCAGTGTTACATTTAAGTACTTAAAAATGTTCAATATATATGTATAAAGTTTAAACCACAATGGAAAAAGGAAAACAATAGAAATAAATGGTCTAGGCCTTTCAATATATGTCATCAGAGATCAAACAAAGCAAAAACTGATATATAGATTTTTTAATTGGCTACACACAGAGAGCACAAAGTTAATGAAATATTATCAGAGACAATCAAGGTTTGATGTTGTGCATTAATCGTGATGAAGAGGGCTATAGTCTAAATGAGAGCTCGGCAAGATAATTCTGATTTGTAATGCAAAAGTTAAGTTTCATTTCTCTTCGTTAGCCTCTTTTTAACTCTTTTCTTTTAAGTAGATTCCATCTTATTAATATTTTAATTTCCATCATTTTTGATCGTCTGCTTGGAATGAAATTCAATTGGTAGTTTTAAATTGATCGCTAATGAATCTGAAGTGGACTATCTGCTTCAGGCTACAGGCTAATTAATGAGATTTGTTAATTACTTGCAAACTTCTCTGATCATGAGTAACGTGTAGTTGATGTATTTGTAGACAGGCTTTGTCTCTAACCTGAGGTGTTGCTGAGTACTATATCACTTAGGATTATTTCTGATTGGAAGTTGAGTGACCCAAGAAAAGAATAATGACTTATGCTATGTAGCGATGAAATTTGATATCTCTCTCTCTTCCTCTCTCTCTCCCTCTCACTCTCCCTCTTTCCCTCTCTCCTCCCTCCCTGCCTATCTCTCTCATTCTCTCTCTATCCCTCTCCCCCTTCCTCTCTCTCTCATTCTCTCTCTATCACTCTCTTTCTCTCCCCCTCCCCCTCTCTCTCCTCACTATCTCTCTATCTCTATCTCTCTCCCTCTCCTCCTCCCTCCATCTCTCCCCTTCCTCCCCCCTCCCCCTCTTTCTATCTCTCTCACACTCTCTCTCTCTCTCACACACTACCTCTCACTCACTCTCTCCTCTCTCTCTCTCTCTCTCTCTCTCTCTCTCTCTCTCTCTCTCTCTCTCTCTATATATTATATATATATATATATATATTATATTATATATATATATATATATATATATATTGATATAGTTTCTCGACCACTGATATTTCAAATTCACATAAGGGGTTATTGAGGATTTTGGTCATAAAACATACAACTCCTGATCATCAGCCGAAGTTTCGCCAATAGTTGTTTGGCATTTTCAAGGTTAAAAAACAATTTATAATATAATTGTTTTTTATAATATCAATTGTTTTTTAGCCTTGAAAATGCCAAACAACTTTTGGCGAAAAGTCGGCTGATGATCAGGAGTTGTATGTTTTATGACCAAAATCCTCAATAACCTCTTATGTGAATTTATATATATATATATATATATATATAATTTTGGGGAGCAGGCCTTCATTTATACACGTTTTGTTAAAAGTAATGCCCAATTTAACAAAAAAAATTGTTACCAAATAAATTTTGGTGAACTTATGTTTTTAGTTCCAGAACCATGGAAGTCAAGTATGAGAACACTTGAAAAACGGATAAGAAAAAGTGTAAAAGTTAAATTGGGCATTACTTTTAACAAAACGTGTATATATATATATATATATACCATGATAAACGAAAAACAGTCCGGTAGGACAGATAACAATTAAAATAAGCAGTGACACATAAACTGAAACACAACAAAGACTCACTTTTCAATATTTCGACCGCCATTACGGTCACTGCTTATTTTAATTGTATATATATTCTATGTTTTGTTATTGAGGGCTAGGTCAAATAAAAGAAAATAAACTCCTTCCTAGGCCGACGTTTCGATGTATTTGTACATCATCATGCCACAGTACAAAGGTCGTTCAACAAAACATGCATAAAAGAAGGATTGCTCCCTAAATTTACAAATATATATATATAAGCATTGTCTTTTATTTGTAAACTGTACAGTTAGAGGAATTAGACTACTTTGACTTAGAGAGTACTTAATTAAATTACGTTTATCACTCTCTCGTTTAATCTACTAATTTCTGATAAGTACTTACCTTTTTTCCAAATTAAAAAGGAGCAGTTCAGCGATGGTTGATTATCGTGAACATGCTTGTAGATAATGGAGTTTTTATGATAATGAGGAGAGAGAGATAAGGAAGTAGTAGTGATTACTCGGTGGTCAGTTAATTAGCATTGCGGAAAAGGAATATCTCTTGTTTCCAGGTGTATTTCAAATTACTTGAATACTTAACTGTGGTACTGACTTAATTAGAAGCTTTGTTTTGGTTGTTATTTAGTTAGTTTGGTTTATTTTATGGAGAAAGTCAAATGAAAACAGTTTGTTATTATTGTCATTTTGAAAGGTTACGAACAATTGTTGATATGTTGATTTGTGCTGTTTTGTTTAGTGGGGCGGGTTTAGCTCAGTGGACTGGTGGGTCCGGAGTTCAATACCCGCTCTGGTCCTCTATTTATTTGTAAATAAATCTGATCACGTCGTCCCTCGGAGTGGAGGTTAAGCCTGCTGGTTCCAAGCCTGTATAATGTCAGGTACCCGTTAAAATTCCGTGTTACTATAAATAGACTTGAGTTAGGCAAAATTTAAGGCTCCCAATGTAGACAGTCTTTGGTGTTATTATAGTATGCTGCCTACCTTCAATTTTATACTATAGTATGCTATCTACAACCCATTATGGTATCTACCGTAAATAATAAACAGTTTTTAGGTATAGATTTATTCGAAATTATTTACAATTCTTTGCACAAACATATTTTATTTTATTCAAAACATAATAAAAGTTTACAAAATTATAATATATCTTGCTAAAAGTTATTCTATTACTGTGTGTAAATATATCTTACATCTTTCAAGGAAGCTGGAAATGATCATCGAGTTTTCTCAGAAAGTTCAATAGTCATTTCTAAGTAGTAGAAGTTACTACTAACAGTAATGACATTGCAAATACTGTTGAGGTTCTCCTCTTATCTTTTTCCTTTACTATAAGTAAAGTATAGTGATCGTGAAAAAATTCGGTCTCGAAATTTTGATGGAATTATATATTTTGAGGTCCCAAAAGTCGTTTTATTTAATATGTCAATCTATTTGATATATGAACCCGGTAAATGTGGAATTTTATAAATAAATACACTTAAAGGATATTTATGTTCTTCTTAGCATACTTATGATGAATTTTTCGTTGTTTACTATGAAATGCAAGTGAGAGATAGGGTAATCCCGGGGTTCGATCGTCGATTTAATCACGCAGGAGGTGCATAAATCTGAGTACGTCGGCCCCGAGCCTGTCCAATATCAGGTACTCGTTAAAGATCCTTACTCGAAATGCACTTGAGTTAGGGAAAATTTAGGACTCCCAATGTAGAACCTGTAGAATCACTGATCAAACAAAAAGCCGGTAAACGGTTGACGTTATCACTCGAGTAATCGAGTAAATTTAAATATCTGCATAAAAATAAATATTAAGCGAAAATATGTAAATCTACTTAATGTACTTGAAGTTCTCCCACGAGAATAAGCCCTAGCACGGATTTTAACCTAAAAATACAGTAAGACAGAGTCTTATTTTCGGAAAAGACGGTACATTTTTGTAAACAGCATAATTTTGTAAACATCGAACTCCGATTTGTTCTAATACCAAGTTGTTCAAACACCAAGATGCCACTAATAATTGATAAATGGTGGAAAAGCCCCTAAGCTGTCATAAGTTACTGTAATTTTGAATTAGTAAAAGTGCGAGTGTTTTGCATTGAAAAGGAATGCGATAGGAATATCGAATGGAATTGACTGAAGTGGGATGCCGAGATATCCCGTTACACTGTTAGAAGACAAAACCGTTTCAAATTATTGTTAATTACGACAGGTCGAATATCAGACAGGAGGGTCAGTGTGAAATGACTAATGAAATTGGTAATTATGAGACTGGTTTGGTGGAAATCGAATCACTTTGTTCACCTGAGAGCTGGATGCAATACTCGCTCGATATATTGCCTCCCTCCGCTAATACCAAACCTTCCTCCATTGAAATATTACTTCTAGGTCTCATTGCTGTGCCAGTCAAAGAATGCTTGTTATCTACAAGTCAAAAATATCTATACGAATAAGAGGAAAAAAAGTTTCGCGTTTCGTACACTTGGTTATATCTGCTTCACTGAACTGGTAGGTCCGGGGTTTATTCACGTGTTGGGTGAATAAATCTGAGCGTGTCATCCCTCGGAGAGGACGTTAATCCGTCTGTCCAGAGCCTGTCTAATGTCAGGTACTCGTTACAGATCCCTACTTTAAATATTTTGGACTCCTAATGTGCAATCAATCTTCATTTTGTGATATCACCTCTAACCACCTCAATGTTCAGCCTGTGTTGGGACAGACACTGCTACTTGTAGGGTATGCCACATATTATTACTGTATCTACTTCTTCAGTAAAGTGATGTTACCAGAAACAAGTAAATTGGTCGAAACGCGTTGTGTGATTAAATCCTTTTTCTATGGGAAGACTTAGTATTTCTTTTTTCTTCCCACACAATAACTGCTTGCTTAGCTCTTGAGAAAAAATCAGGAATAACACACCACAAAAAAATATGCGCAAAACATAATATTTGTTTAAAAATTTAAACAGAAACGAATATTATTCAATAAATATTACAGTTTGACTACTTGTAAGTTTCTCTCCAATGAGCAGCCAGTGGCTTAGCTTGAGGAGGGACTGGCCGTGCCTAGTGGCGGTATTTCGTGGATGTCAAAATAAAAAAGAATTAAAATCATAAAAAGGTAATAAAAAATCTGAAATTTTATACCAAAGTGAGTTTTAAAGGTCGTAATTGTTTTTATGTTTTATTTGCATAATACTGTTTGAAACGTATTTTTCAAGTGTAATATTTGCAATTTGAACGGGTGGCAAAAAATGGTTGCTACGCCTCTGTAAGCAGTTCAGTTCAGAATGTGAGAAGAATAGTGAAGTTTTAATTTAAGTATGCCAGTTATGTATGCTGCATAGTGATGCGAAGCGTCATTAATAGATAATAGGGGAACCTGATTATCTAAGCTATGGTACTTGGTTACATGATTTAAGAGTCTGATTACAGCGTATTATTTAATCGTAACCTGAGATTAAAGTAAAATTTCAATCAAGTTTACGTTAAGTCTCAAAATATTAAATTTTTGACCTGTAAGATAACACGTTGAACTAGCCTTGATCATAACATAATATTGCAACCGAAATGTAATTCATATCAAACAAATAACCTGGAGTCGTATCGGTGACCGACTACACGACCTATGTCTCATTCCTATATCCTTAGACTTTATTTATTTTATCAAAATGAATCAGTTCATTAAGACAAAATATCAAATGATTTGAATGAAAGAACACGTAGAAACAACACACAACTCAATTCAATATTTAGACCTCGTCGTCATCAGGAGAAGAAGACGATGAGTTCCCTTCGGCTGGCAAACAGCAACTCGTTTATATATTTTTTAACACTATTTTTCTTTCTTATCGAGGTTTGGTCTATCTTCAATAATACAACACCTTTAAGCCGACGTTTCGTCTATATTTGTAGACATCTTCAGGGCTACATTAACACAGAATTTAATTACAATAACATGAAAAGTAATTATATTACATTATTTAATTAATATACATAATTACCTTGGTATTTTTCTATTGTGAAGAAGCAACTACATAACGGTTTGTGTTCAAATCAGCTAGTGTGCTGCCCTAGTGACGGTTTTTCGAAGCTTCTAATCAGACTTGATAACTCAAAACATTATAGTTTTAATGAGTTTATTAGGGTTGGTTTGAGTTATCAATTCTGATTAGACGGTTCGAAAAACAGTCACTAGGGCAGCACACTAGCTGATTTGAACACAAACCGTTATGTAGTTGCTTCTTCACAATAGAAAAATACCAAGATAATTATGTAGGTATTTAATTAAATAATGTAATATAATTACTTTTCATGTTATTGTAATTAAATTTTGTATTGATGTAGCCCTGAAGATGTCTACAAATATAGACGAAACGTCGGCTTAAAGGTGTATTATTGAAGCTAGACCAAACCTCGATAAAGAAGAAATATATTGTTAAGTATATCTGGTCGAGATAAGGAAAACATTGGATATTTTTGAAATAAGCGTTTTCTATTTTATTTTGTAAAGTCGATGCAAAGATTGTAATTTTTTAAAATATATATTAAACTAGTTGGTTTCATGTACTGCAAAGTTAGTTGTGGTTACTAACGATTTTTCAGTAAAAGAAATTCATTTCGAAAATATTTGTAAAATCCTTGAATTTTCTTTTCATTTACCTGGATATATTACGTGGAAATATTACGTGGAGGGAATATTTCATTGGAAAATAACAAGGACGAATGGAAAAAAAACCTGGATAAATGAGAATCAGGTGGTCAACTGCAACTAAGTTGCCATTTTAGGACTACCATAGTATCCACAAGGATTCAGTTGTCTGATCGAAGAGAAGTGCCTATTTACTCTGTACCAGGGTTAATACTAATACCAATACCTATATGTTGCTTAAATCAAGTGTATTTAGAGTTGAGGATATATAACTAATACCTGGCATGAGACAGGCTCGGGACCGACGGCTTAACATCATTTCCGAGGGACAACGTATTCAATTCACATCCCAGGTGAAGAAATTAAGGGCCAGGCGGGTATCGAACCTTGGATCTACCATTCAGAGGCAGGTACATTGCCATACACAGCTAACCTTGACCCCTTTGGTGTCTGCTAACTCCAATGAAATATGTTTTACAAGTAATAAGCATCTCTGTGTCTGTTTACATTACCAGGATAGCTGAAAGAAACAAAAACTCTTCTATTTAACAATATTTTTTATTTAAGTTCGTGCTAACCCTGAAAAGGATCAACAATCTTTTGTGTATAGTTTATATGAATTAGTTTCTTTTTTATTATTATTGATTAAAGTGATTAAAACTTTCAATATAATCGTTTTCATTATGTTTTAATTAAGAATGAAAACTCTAGAATGATGTAATTACTCAGCATAGCAAAGTGCTGTACAAAAACAGCAATGATTACGATAGAGACAGAGAGATGCTTGTGCTTTACAAATATAGCAATGATTACGAGAGAGAGAGAGAGAGAGAGAGAGAGAGAGAGATGGTAATGGTATTGGATTTGATGGTTGCGGGAGGGAGGTTTGATTTCGGTTTGACAATAGGACCATTGTGCCGACTCCCTGGAGCAGTAAACCGCAAGACGGCCACTTGAGTGCCCACCGAGGCCTGCCCGTGCCTCACAGGCCCTGCCCGTCTCTTTACAAGTATTTCTCAAAGGCGCAACCAGTTCATTCCTTACTCCTATACTAAACCCAAAACATATATATATATATATATAATTAAAAGAAACGGTCCAGCGGACTTTTTGGTTATTAATTGGTTTTTATTAATTGGTTTTAATTAATTGGTTATAAGTACGATAAACACTACTTTGTTATATTCATCTATCATTTCAACAAAACAGGTCGGGTGAACATATGAAGGTTACATGTTACATTAATTCTCATGTAACTTAAATAACCATTAGCACCCTTTCCAAGGTAAAACTAATTTCCTTTTGTCTGATACTTTAAAATAGATGTGTACTCAACAACTCTGATTATAAAATAACCTTTTGTATGTATCTGTTGGTCTCAAAAATTTGTGTTCGTTCTCTATGTGAGTTGCAGATTGTTTTGGTAATTGTATTATAGTTCTTACTCTAATTTTAGCCCTGAAGATGATGTACAAATACATCGAAACGTCGGCCTAGGAATGAGTTTATTTTCTTTTATTTGACCTAGTCATCAATAACAAAACATAGAATATATATATATATATATATATATATTATATTATATATATATATATATCAATGATCAAACCACAATAAGTGGGAAAACAAGACAGATCTTTCAACCGTACAAGCGGTCTTCGTCAGAGTCAAAAACCCAACTCAGTTGAGTTTTTGACTCTAACGAAGACCGCTTTGTATGGTTGAAAGATCTTATTGTTGTTTTTCCATTTCTTATTGTGGTTTGATCATTGATTGTTATTTCACGTGTTTATGTGAAATCTTTATATATACATATATATAAATATTGATAAAAGTATCGACCGTGGAATAGAAACAAAACTAAAGTTTATCGGGACTCGGTCAGTTCTTCAGGTTCAAAGTAAACTCTCATTGCCAACGTTTCGGTCTTTATTTAAAACCTTTTTCATAGGCAGAAGTATAAATTTTGAAACAGAAAAACTAAGTATTACATTACAAATTATTTTACAAAGAGAAATAGTATGTGGATTTTTAAAATCCAAAAAAAAAAACTTAATTAAGCTAGCCTAATTAAGAGAAGTAAAAAAAGAAATAAGGATCTAAAGAAGGGCAAACAGTAACTAATTTAGTGCAGCCATAAAGTGTATAAAATACAAGGTGTAGTGATATTAGCATGGTATAAGGAAGTCATGAATACATCTGATGGGGGGATTTTAGACTGAGAAGCGACCCAGGCTGTTATTAGTTAAGTTTGTAATTTGAGGGCAGCAAAAGCGATTGAAGGCTGTCTGGGAAAGTGCGGAATGCAATGAAGTAATTAAGTTGATAGAGAGACGTGTGGGTGGGGGAGTGAGGGGGTGGTCAATTACAAGCAGTAGGAGGCTGGGAATTCAGCAACAATGGAGCGATCAACTGTACTGGCTGTGAGACCGCTAGTCAGCATGATCGGAGGTCAGAGGGTCAGTGGTGTGGCGTGTTGATGGAAGGAATCTGAATCACTTCCAATTGGTAAAGAACTTGAATTACTCCTGTCCATGCTTATGGTCATTTCACATGTTGTCCTTCTCAAAAGGGGCTGTGGTAGCCCAGTGGCTTGCTGATGGTAGGAATCTGAATCACTTCCAATTGGTAAAGAAGTTGAATTACTCCTGTCCATGCTTATGGTCATTTCACATGTTGGCCTTCTCAAAAGGGGCTGTGGTAGCCCAGTGGCTTGCTGATGGTAGGAATCTGAATCACTTCCAATTGGTAAAGAAGTTGAATTACTCCTGTCCATGCTTATGGTCATTTCACATGTTGGCCTTCTCAAAAGGGGCTGTGGTAGCCCAGTGGCTTGCTGATGGTAGGAATCTGAATCACTTCCAATTGGTAAAGAAGTTGAATTACTCCTGTCCATGCTTATGGTCATTTCACATGTTGGCCTTCTCAAAAGGGGCTGTGGTAGCCCAGTGGCTTGCTGATGGTAGGAATCTGAATCACTTCCAATTGGTAAAGAACTTGAATTACTCCTGTCCATGCTTATGGTCATTTCACATGTTGGCCTTCTCAAAAGGGGCTATGGTAGCCCAGTGGCTTGCTGATGGTGGGAATCTGAATCACTTCCAATTGGTAAAGAAGTTGAATTACTCCTGTCCATGCTTATGGTCATTTCACATGTTGGCCTTCTCAAAAGGGGCTATGGTAGCCCAGTGGCTTGCTGATGGTGGGAATCTGAATCACTTCCAATTGGTAAAGAAGTTGAATTACTCCTGTCCATGCTTATGGTCATTTCACATGTTGGCCTTCTCAAAAGGGGCTATGGTAGCCCAGTGGCTTGCTGATGGTGGGAATCTGAATCACTTCCAATTGGTAAAGAAGTTGAATTACTCCTGTCCATGCTTATGGTCATTTCACATGTTGGCCTTATCAAAAGGGGCTATGGTAGCCCAGTGGCTTGCTGATGGTGGGAATCTGAATCACTTCCAATTGGTAAAGAAGTTGAATTACTCCTGTCCATGCTTATGGTCATTTCACATGTTGACCTTCTCAAAAGGGGCTATGGTAGCCCAGTGGCTTGCTGATGGTGGGAATCTGAATCACTTCCAATTGGTAAAGAACTTGAATTACTCCTGTCCATGCTTATGGTCATTTCACATGTTGGCCTTCTCAAAAGGGGCTGTGGAAGCCCAGTGGCTTGCTGATGGTAGGAATCTGAATCACTTCCAATTGGTAAAGAAGTTGAATTACTCCTGTCCATGCTTATGGTCATTTCACATGTTGGCCTTCTCAAAAGGGGCTATGGTAGCCCAGTGGCTTGCTGATGGTGGGAAACTGAATCACTTCCAATTGGTAAAGAAGTTGAATTACTCCTGTCCATGCTTATGGTCATTTCACATGTTGGCCTTCTCAAAAGGGGCTATGGTAGCCCAGTGGCTTGCTGATGGTGGGAATCTGAATCACTTCCAATTGGTAAAGAAGTTGAATTACTCCTGTCCATGCTTATGGTCATTTCACATGTTGGCCTTCTCAAAAGGGGCTATGGTAGCCCAGTGGCTTGCTGATGGTGGGAATCTGAATCACTTCCAATTGGTAAAGAACTTGAATTACTCCTGTCCATGCTTATGGTCATTTCACATGTTGGCCTTCTCAAAAGGGGCTGTGGTAGCCCAGTGGCTTGCTGATGGTAGGAATCTGAATCACTTCCAATTGGTAAAGAAGTTGAATTACTCCTGTCCATGCTTATGGTCATTTCACATGTTGACCTTCTCAAAAGGGGCTATGGTAGCCCAGTGGCTTGCTGATGGTGGGAATCTGAATCACTTCCAATTGGTAAAGAAGTTGAATTACTCCTGTCCATGCTTATGGTCATTTCACATGTTGGCCTTCTCAAAAGGGGCTATGGTAGCCCAGTGGCTTGCTGATGGTAGGAATCTGAATCACTTCCAATTGGTAAAGAAGTTGAATTACTCCTGTCCATGCTTATGGTCATTTCACATGTTGGCCTTCTCAAAAGGGGCTATGGTAGCCCAGTGGCTTGCTGATGGTGGGAATCTGAATCACTTCCAATTGGTAAAGAAGTTGAATTACTCCTGTCCATGCTTATGGTCATTTCACATGTTGGCCTTCTCAAAAGGGGCTATGGTAGCCCAGTGGCTTGCTGATGGTGGGAATCTGAATCACTTCCAATTGGTAAAGAAGTTGAATTACTCCTGTCCATGCTTATGGTCATTTCACATGTTGACCTTCTCAAAAGGGGCTATGGTAGCCCAGTGGCTTGCTGATGGTGGGAATCTGAATCACTTCCAATTGGTAAAGAACTTGAATTACTCCTGTCCATGCTTATGGTCATTTCACATGTTGGCCTTCTCAAAAGGGGCTGTGGTAGCCCAGTGGCTTGCTGATGGTAGGAATCTGAATCACTTCCAATTGGTAAAGAAGTTGAATTACTCCTGTCCATGCTTATGGTCATTTCACATGTTGGCCTTCTCAAAAGGGGCTATGGTAGCCCAGTGGCTTGCTGATGGTGGGAATCTGAATCACTTCCAATTGGTAAAGAAGTTGAATTACTCCTGTCCATGCTTATGGTCATTTCACATGTTGGCCTTCTCAAAAGGGGCTATGGTAGCCCAGTGGCTTGCTGATGGTGGGAATCTGAATCACTTCCAATTGGTAAAGAAGTTGAATTACTCCTGTCCATGCTTATGGTCATTTCACATGTTGGCCTTCTCAAAAGGGGCTATGGTAGCCCAGTGGCTTGCTGATGGTGGGAATCTGAATCACTTCCAATTGGTAAAGAAGTTGAATTACTCCTGTCCATGCTTATGGTCATTTCACATGTTGGCCTTCTCAAAAGGGGCTATGGTAGCCCAGTGGCTTGCTGATGGTGGGAATCTGAATCACTTCCAATTGGTAAAGAACTTGAATTACTCCTGTCCATGCTTATGGTCATTTCACATGTTGGCCTTCTCAAAAGGGGCTATGGTAGCCCAGTGGCTTGCTGATGGTGGGAATCTGAATCACTTCCAATTGGTAAAGAAGTTGAATTACTCCTGTCCATGCTTATGGTCATTTCACATGTTGGCCTTCTCAAAAGGGGCTATGGTAGCCCAGTGGCTTGCTGATGGTGGGAATCTGAATCACTTCCAATTGGTAAAGAAGTTGAATTACTCCTGTCCATGCTTATGGTCATTTCACATGTTGGCCTTCTCAAAAGGGGCTATGGTAGCCCAGTGGCTTGCTGATGGTGGGAATCTGAATCACTTCCAATTGGTAAAGAAGTTGAATTACTCCTGTCCATGCTTATGGTCATTTCACATGTTGGCCTTCTCAAAAGGGGCTATGGTAGCCCAGTGGCTTGCTGATGGTAGGAATCTGAATCACTTCCAATTGGTAAAGAAGTTGAATTACTCCTGTCCATGCTTATGGTCATTTCACATGTTGGCCTTCTCAAAAGGGGCTATGGTAGCCCAGTGGCTTGCTGATGGTGGGAATCTGAATCACTTCCAATTGGTAAAGAAGTTGAATTACTCCTGTCCATGCTTATGGTCATTTCACATGTTGGCCTTCTCAAAAGGGGCTATGGTAGCCCAGTGGCTTGCTGATGGTGGGAATCTGAATCACTTCCAATTGGTAAAGAAGTTGAATTACTCCTGTCCATGCTTATGGTCATTTCACATGTTGCCTTCTCAAAAGGGGCTATGGTAGCCCAGTGGCTTGCTGATGGTGGGAATCTGAATCACTTCCAATTGGTAAAGAAGTTGAATTACTCCTGTCCATGCTTATGGTCATTTCACATGTTGGCCTTCTCAAAAGGGGCTATGGTAGCCCAGTGGCTTGCTGATGGTAGGAATCTGAATCACTTCCAATTGGTAAAGAAGTTGAATTACTCCTGTCCATGCTTATGGTCATTTCACATGTTGGCCTTCTCAAAAGGGGCTATGGTAGCCCAGTGGCTTGCTGATGGTGGGAATCTGAATCACTTCCAATTGGTAAAGAAGTTGAATTACTCCTGTCCATGCTTATGGTCATTTCACATGTTGGCCTTCTCAAAAGGGGCTATGGTAGCCCAGTGGCTTGCTGATGGTGGGAATCTGAATCACTTCCAATTGGTAAAGAACTTGAATTACTCCTGTCCATGCTTATGGTCATTTCACATGTTGGCCTTCTCAAAAGGGGCTGTGGTAGCCCAGTGGCTTGCTGATGGTAGGAATCTGAATCACTTCCAATTGGTAAAGAAGTTGAATTACTCCTGTCCATGCTTATGGTCATTTCACATGTTGACCTTCTCAAAAGGGGCTATGGTAGCCCAGTGGCTTGCTGATGGTGGGAATCTGAATCACTTCCAATTGGTAAAGAAGTTGAATTACTCCTGTCCATGCTTATGGTCATTTCACATGTTGGCCTTCTCAAAAGGGGCTATGGTAGCCCAGTGGCTTGCTGATAGTAGGAATCTGAATCACTTCCAATTGGTAAAGAAGTTGAATTACTCCTGTCCATGCTTATGGTCATTTCACATGTTGGCCTTCTCAAAAGGGGCTATGGTAGCCCAGTGGCTTGCTGATGGTGGAATCTGAATCACTTCCAATTGGTAAAGAAGTTGAATTACTCCTGTCCATGCTTATGGTCATTTCACATGTTGGCCTTCTCAAAAGGGGCTATGGTAGCCCAGTGGCTTGCTGATGGTGGGAATCTGAATCACTTCCAATTGGTAAAGAAGTTGAATTACTCCTGTCCATGCTTATGGTCATTTCACATGTTGACCTTCTCAAAAGGGGCTATGGTAGCCCAGTGGCTTGCTGATGGTGGGAATCTGAATCACTTCCAATTGGTAAAGAACTTGAATTACTCCTGTCCATGCTTATGGTCATTTCACATGTTGGCCTTCTCAAAAGGGGCTGTGGTAGCCCAGTGGCTTGCTGATGGTAGGAATCTGAATCACTTCCAATTGGTAAAGAAGTTGAATTACTCCTGTCCATGCTTATGGTCATTTCACATGTTGGCCTTCTCAAAAGGGGCTATGGTAGCCCAGTGGCTTGCTGATGGTGGGAATCTGAATCACTTCCAATTGGTAAAGAAGTTGAATTACTCCTGTCCATGCTTATGGTCATTTCACATGTTGGCCTTCTCAAAAGGGGCTATGGTAGCCCAGTGGCTTGCTGATGGTGGGAATCTGAATCACTTCCAATTGGTAAAGAAGTTGAATTACTCCTGTCCATGCTTATGGTCATTTCACATGTTGGCCTTCTCAAAAGGGGCTATGGTAGCCCAGTGGCTTGCTGATGGTGGGAATCTGAATCACTTCCAATTGGTAAAGAAGTTGAATTACTCCTGTCCATGCTTATGGTCATTTCACATGTTGGCCTTCTCAAAAGGGGCTATGGTAGCCCAGTGGCTTGCTGATGGTGGGAATCTGAATCACTTCCAATTGGTAAAGAACTTGAATTACTCCTGTCCATGCTTATGGTCATTTCACATGTTGGCCTTCTCAAAAGGGGCTATGGTAGCCCAGTGGCTTGCTGATGGTGGGAATCTGAATCACTTCCAATTGGTAAAGAACTTGAATTACTCCTGTCCATGCTTATGGTCATTTCACATGTTGGCCTTCTCAAAAGGGGCTGTGGTAGCCCAGTGGCTTGCTGATGGTAGGAATCTGAATCACTTCCAATTGGTAAAGAAGTAAAATTACTCCTGTCCATGCTTATGGTCATTTCACATGTTGACCTTCTCAAAAGGGGCTATGGTAGCCCAGTGGCTTGCTGATGGTGGGAATCTGAATCACTTCCAATTGGTAAAGAAGTTGAATTACTCCTGTCCATGCTTATGGTCATTTCACATGTTGGCCTTCTCAAAAGGGGCTATGGTAGCCCAGTGGCTTGCGTGCTCTTGTTTGAGCTCTTACCACGTACTTGAGTCTTTTAGCACATACTTAAGCGCTGATTATGAGCACTCCTAGCCGAGCTAAAAGATCATGAAGTGTACACGTATCATGAAGCGGTATAATGGTCATTGGGGCTTAGGTGGGGGGGGGGGGGGGTGACTGCCTCCAAGCATTCAATTGAACCAAAAAAAAAAAAAAAAAAATGATAATTTTAAAATTCCACGACTGAATAGAAAAGCTTTAATTTTAAAAGCCCTTATTGCATGGAGTCTTAGTGCGTTAGATTGCAGTAGCAGTCCCCCATAAGGGAACACACATAGGCCAAACATTGGATCATTCTAATACCATACAATGAATAGTGATTCCCTATATTGGTGTCCTAAATTTTGCATAACTCAAGTGTATTTGAGAGTAGAGGAATCGAGCATAGTACAGGCTTGGGACCGATGGCTTAACGTCCTCTCCAAGGGACGACGTTTTCAGATTTATTCACCTCTTACGTGATTAAATCGTGGGTCAGAGTGCCTACCAGTTCAGAGGCGAGCAGGTTGCCACTTTGCTAACCTGGCTCACTGGGTTCTCAGTAAAATAAATAATATTAACAAATAAAGATATGATTTTTACTATAAATTTTCCTATATTAAATATATAACGTTCTTAGATGATAATTTATTATATTAGAGTTCTAAAATAGTTATGCTATGAAATTTTTCTCTTGTTATGTAAAAAAAATTTTCAAGATGGAACCAAAAAAAAAAATGATAATTTTAAAATTCCACCAGTGAGTGGAAAAGCTTTAATTTTAAAATTTTTAAAATTAAAAAATCAATTTAATTAAATTAAAAATAAATTTAAATTAAAATTTCGGGAGAAAAAAATCCCTATTTTTTTTAATATTGTCTCGCTTTTATATTGAAATCTTCTCTGGGTATTGGTAACTTAGGTATACGACATTTAAAAAGATTTTCCTAGTTCTGTATTCCTTGTGTGGTTTTGGTGACTAATAGTATATGCAGTTTAAAGCAGATAAATGGCGGCATATTAAATCTGTAATATGGCGCTTTTGGCTTGCCGTTATCTCGCCGGTATTACTTGCTGGTTAATTTGTCAAAGAACAACAGTTATTCAATCAGACAATGACTCTGGCAATCAATCAATTTCATAATCAACCAATTAACGCTTGTATCAGGTTACGCACGTGCCTGTATTGATTTGCTACCTGAAACGCAACTAATTTAAGATAGTTTGCCTTTCCACTAATTAGGCTGCACTAAACAAAATGATGGTGCAATTGATAGACATTAACCCTTGTCATTACATTTAAATAACATGAAATGATGAAAATAGATTAATGGCATACACTTTCATTTAATATATAAACACTTTTCTTCTTCTCAGAATTTGGTCAGGGTTTATATTTGGAATCACCTTTTCGCCAACGTTTCGTCTTTATTTTAAACAATCCTCAGGGTTATAAACTAACAAAAACAATGGTCATTTGTCATATCTACTTTATATTCATCATAAGAAATTCAAAAAACTTACTCAAGGCTTAGCTTCTAATACCGAACCAACAAAACTGTTATCTGTTATTGCATGTGCTGCTACCCAGCGACATTTATTGAAAACACTGTTTTTTATATTACAATTAATCCATGGTAATATAAACTATGATCCTAGATACTGAACCTCGATGTATCTATGATCTATATTGAAGAACTTAGGACCTATTTTCCATCTTTATAAGGTCGAATTCCTCAAGAAAATAGTTCTTGCTTAACAATATTTCTAATTAACTATTTGATATTTAGAAAAAACTACCACTTAAAATATCTCCTGTGTGTATTGTTGTATTGTATTGATGAAGACAGATATTTATGACTGGCAACAAATGGTTTAAGAGAAAGCAGGCTTTGACACGAGCCATTACAGTGTAAAACCATTGCATAAACACAGTGATATAATCTTAAGTCGTTTAGATTAATATCAGATAGGCATCGCATTGCAAACCTTAGTGTTCATTGTTTAAACATCGCGGAGTGATTAATATATATGTATGTAGTCATGCTATTAATAGTTAGTAAGCACAAAGTGACGCTATGAGTCAATGCAATGGGTATTTCTGAAAATCCCGTGAAAGTATTCCCATGAACTATAAATAATGACAAGCCACCTTATTTTGATAATTTTTAGTAAGTTACGATAAGGTAGGAACCATTTAGAGATGTTAATAATCATAAATAAATACAAAAAAAATTCAGTCCATAAGCGGCACAGCGGGTGGAGAGTTTAACGGAGAATAGATAGGAAGTCGAGTAAACAATGAGAACAATATTACAAGAAAGAGATGGTGAAAGGGTAGATGCGAAGGAGATGGAATGGGACAGAGACAGAGTGTGAGGGGGGGGGGAAGGGCGTGTGGAGGGAGGGATATATATATATAGAAAGAGAGAGAGGGGATATTTACAAGTGTGGAGAATGAACATAGAGAGAGAGTGGGAGTGATTAACCGCATTGTGAAGTAGAGTAAAAAGGGGGAAAAGAGAGTAGGAGAATGACTGGAGAGAGAGAGAGAGAGAGAGAGGAGAGAGAGAGAGAGAGATAGTGAGAGAGAGAGAGAGATAGATAGTGAGAGAGAGAGAGAGAGAGAGAGAGAGAGAGTAGATAGAGAGAGAGAGAGAGATAGTGAGAGAGAGAGAGAGAGATAGTGAGAGAGAGAGAGAGAGATAGATAGTGAGAGAGAGAGAGAGAGATAGTGAGAGAGAGAGAGAAAGAGAGAGAGAGAGAGATAGTGAGAGAGAGAGAGAGATAGTGAGAGAGAGAGAGAGAGAGATAGTGAGAGAGAGAGAGTAGTGAGAGAGAGAGTGAGAGAGAGAGAGGTAGTGGTAGTGAGAGAGAGAGAGAGTGAGAGAGGAGATGCAGAACAGAAGGATGAACGTGAGAGGTAGATATTAAGGACAATTTGAGGGAGAGAAATTGGAGAGAGAGAGAGAGAGCGAGAAAGAAGAGAGATCTAGAGGGTAGGCTAATGAACTTAGAAAGATAAAGACCGTACATTGAAAACACATTCTCTCTCTATCTCTTAATTCATACTGTCTTTCCTTCTTACACACACTCTCTCTCTCTCACTCGCTCTCCTTCTTTACATCCCAGTCTACAACACTCTTTCTTCTCATGCATCTTCTCTTGTACTCTTTCTCTTTCTATCTCTACCCTCTTCCCTTCTACTCCCCTTATCCTTTTATCTCTCACCCTCTCTCTTTTTTCTCCCTCTCACAGCCTGTTTTGATTTCTAATCATATTTATCAACCTTTCGGCCATTCCATGAAACAAAGCACAACAGGTCGATGTATTTTTATCGTGAGACACTTTAGCCACACCTGACGACCCACAACAACACTCCTAGAGGAAGAGGGGTCGCAGATGCGCCAAAAGTAGACCTCGCGAGGGCAGGTCTCACGGCACCACATCAGACATAAAGACTTTAAAAAAAAAAATTCCTCCTGAGTCTCCTTCTACGTCACTTTTCCCTCCCTCCCTCTCTGCTTCTCACTCGATTTCATTCAATCTCTAGACTTGCTGCTATCTTCTAGTTTTCAAGATTTAGTCTTTTTTAGAAGCAGGCCATAAACAGAACTTGGTATCTTTATTAAGTCCGTGACAATAGTACAGGCTTAGGGCTGACAACTCAAGTCCTCATTAAGCGGTAAGACCAAGATTTCATCTTTTATTACTAAATGCAATATTTGCCTGTTGCTACACCTTATCACAGTTCATTAATTACTCTTTATCAGTAAAATGACATAGCACCTGTTACATCACTGCTGAGTCTCAGACGTAATTATAGCCCCCCCCCCCCCCCACCCTGGACTGTATAACACAGTTGTCTTGCAAGCAGGCGAGAATGCAAGGCAACCAAAGAGTCGGTCGTATCCCGTGTTCAACAGGAATTCTCACCAGACTCGACCGGATACAAAGCCAATGCACCAATACATTAGCCTTTACCACCTGGCTTGGCAAGATTCCACTCCACCTTTTCTAAACAAAAACCAAAAAAAAAACTAGCATCTTGCTTAAACCATTCCTGTGTTTTGTTTTTGTTTCCTTTTTTAACTCAATCATGAAAGGATGGATAATTTGCTTAATTTAATCCTTTACTATTCCAAAAAAAAAAGACGACGTAACTAGAAACCTTGTTCCAATTAAAATATCCCTTTTAAAAAAAAAAAAAAATTTGTTTGTAGTAAAACAATTGTCTTGTTTAAACAGGTTTGACTGTTTTACATATTGTACTCGCTCGGATGTCAGTGAATTCCATTCATTTGGTGGAAACGTCATTCAATTCCACTTGCTGATGTCAAACGAATCAATGATTAGTTTGGAGAACATCATGTTGAGACATTAGCAAAGACCAATTCTACAGATGAGAACTAATGTTAAGTGGTGTTTATGGGTTGAGGCTAAAGGAGTTTTGATTTTAAACTAGAAGATGGTTGCTAGTCTAGAGAGTGAGTGAGATAAAGTGAGGGTGGGAGTGAGAAGAAGCGGAAAGGGAGAGAGAAGCAGAGAGGGAGGGATGGAAAAACAAGGTACTCTCATTGTGAGGGTGAGAGTGAATCAGAGAGGGGGAAGTGAGATAGAAGCAGAAAGGGAGAGAGAAGCAGAGAGGGAGGGATGGAAAAACAAAGTACTCTCATTGTGAGGGTGAGAGTGAATCAGAGAGGGGGAAGTGAGATAGAAGCAGAAAGGGAGAGAGAAGCAGAGAGGGAGGGATGGAAAAACAAAGTACTCTCCTTGTGAGGGTGAGAGTGAATCAGAGAGGGGGAAGTGAGATAGAAGCAGAAAGGGAGAGAGAAGCAGAGAGGGAGGGATGGAAAAACAAAGTACTCTCCTTGTGAGGGTGAGAGTGAATCAGAGAGGGGGAAGTGAGATAGAAGCAGAAAGGGAGAGAGAAGCAGAGAGGGAGGGATGGAAAAACAAAGTACTCTCCTTGTGAGGGTGAGAGTGAATCAGAGAGGGGGAAGTGAGATAGAAGCAGAAAGGGAGAGAGAAGCAGAGAGGGAGGGATGGAAAAAACAAGGTACTCTCCTTGTGAGGGTGAGAGTGAATCAGAGAGGGGGGGAGTGAGATAGAAGCAGAATGACAGAGAGGGAGGGATGGAAAAGCAAGGTACTCTCCTTGTGAGGGTGAGAGTGAATCAGAGAGGGGAAGTGAGATAGAAGCAGAAAGGGAGAGAGAAGCAGAGAGGGAGGGATGGAAAAACAAAGTACTCTCCTTGTGAGGGTGAGAGTGAATCAGAGAGGGGGAAGTGAGATAGAAGCAGAAAGGGAGAGAGAAGCAGAGAGGGAGGGATGGAAAAACAAAGTACTCTCCTTGTGAGGGTGAGAGTGAATCAGAGAGGGGGAAGTGAGATAGAAGCAGAATGAGAGAGAGCGAGGCATGGAAAAACAAGCAGAGTACAATAAAGTATAGAAGGAGAAAGAATAGGAGAGAGTAAGATGTATAAGGAGAGAGAGTGTGTAAAGGAGAGAATGAAAAGAAGAGAGAGGGAGTATAAGAGATTAAGAGAGAGAGAGAGAGAGAGGGAGAGAGAGAAAGAAGTTATAAGGAGAGGGTGAGAGTGAATCAGAGAGGGGGGGGGATAGAAGCAGAAAGCGAGAGAGAAGCAGAGAGGGAGGGATGGAAAAACAAGGAGAGTACAATGAAGTATAGAAGGAGAAAGAATAGGAGAGAGTAAGATGTATAAGGAGAGAGAGTGTGTAAAGGAGAGAATGAAAGAAGAGAGAGGGAGTATAAGAGATTAAGAGAGAGAGAGAGAAGAAAGTTATAAGGAGAGGGTGAGAGTGAATCAGAGAGGGGGAGGGTGAGATAGAAGCAGAATGAGAGAGAGCGAGGGATGGAAAAACAAGGAGAGTACAATGAAGTATAGAAGGAGGAAGAATAGGAGAGAATTAGATGTATGAGGAGAGAGAGTGTGTAAAGGAGAGAATGAAAAGAAGAGAGAGGGAGTATAAGAGATTAAGAGAGAGACAGAAAGAGAGAGAGAGAAGTTATAAGGAGAGGGTGAGAGTGAATCAGAGAGGGGGGGGAGTGGGATAGAAGCAGAAAGCGAGAGAGAAGCAGAGAGGGAGGGATGGAAAAACAAGGAGAGTACAATGAAGTATAGAAGGAGGAAGAATAGGAGAGAATTAGATGTATGAGGAGAGAGAGTGTGTAAAGGAGAGAATGAAAAGAAGAGAGAGGGAGTATAAGAGATTAAGAGAGAGAGAGAGAAAGAGATAGAAAAAAGTTATAAGTAGAGGGTGAGAGTGAATCAGATAGTGGTAAGGAAAAGGAAATGGAGAGAATGAAAAGAACAGGGTAGAAGTAGAAAGTGAATAGGAGAAATAGAGGACTGGAGAATGAAAGTAAAAGAGGAGAGAGAAACACTGAAAGAAACAAGGGCTAGAAGGAATGAGAGAGTATTACATAGAGAGTGAGATAGAGTGAGAGAAAGGTGGAAAAAAGAGAAAGAAAAGAAGAGAGAGGGGTATAAACGATAAAGAGAGAGACAACGCGAGTGAAGGAGAAAGAAAGTGTGTGATATAGAACACGAGTGAAGTAGAAAGAAGCATGTGATATAGACCCTTGAGTAGAAGAGGAAGAAAGTGTGTGATAGAGAACGCGAGTGAAGGAGAAAGAAGTGTGTGATACAGACCGTGAGTGGAAGAGAAAGAAAGTGTGTGATAGAGAACGCGAGTGAAGGAGAAAGAAAGTGTGTGATAGAGATTGTGAGTGAAGGAGAAAGAAAGTGTGTGATAGACAATGAAAGTAAAGGTAAAAGAACAAGAAAAATACTTACTGATGCATGCATATGGTCAGTAAAGCAGGAGGAAGTGTCAGATAAACTACGAAAGAATGAGACTGTATTACATCGTGTACTAACACAATCAATTTAAGAACGTAAAGAATATATATAATATATATATATATATGATCAAACCACAATAAGTGGTGGTAGATTGTCATTTTCAATTTGAAAATAATTATTATATACAAAAATTTGGTCTTGCTATGGGTAACTGTTTATCCCCCCTCCTAAGTAATTTATATATGGAGTTTTTTGAGAGTAAAATGTTAAGCTCAATTTTGCCCAAAAATGTTAAATGGTATAGATATGTTGACGATATTCTTTGCATTTGTCCCAATTCTTTAAATAAAGTTGATTTCCTAACAAAATTGAACTCATTAGTGGCGACAATCAAATTCACAATGGAAGAAGAAATAAGTGGTAATTTGCCCTTCTTAGATGTCCTGATCCATAGGTTACCTAATGAGTTACGCTTTAGTGTATATAGAAAACCTACGAATGTACTTGCATACGTTCATTTTTATTCATCGCATCCAAAAAATGTTAAAATTTCTGTTTTTAGAAATATGTTTTTGAGAGCTTTAAGAGTTTCATCTCCTGAATTCCTTAATGAAGAGATTAATAACATTAGGTCAATTGCCCTTTCATTAAAATACCCCTCTTCTTATATCGATTTAGCTTTGAAGGGTGCTAAAAAAACCCCCTTCCAAGATTAGCCAAACAACTTGATTTTAATATAGTGTTTTCTAATCGTAATAAACGTGGGTAATATGTTAATAAAAAACTCTCCAAGCGAATTGGAGTCCGCTGGTATTTATAAAATTCCGTGCAAAAATTGTCATAAAATTTATATTGGTCAAACTGGTAAATCATTAAAGACACGTGTAAAACAACACCAATATAACGTAAGTAGACAGGAAAAAAGTAGTGCCTTATTCTTGCATATAAAAAATGAAAATCATCATATTGATTGGACAGGAGCTAAATTTATTACCTATGAAAAATCAATGTTGTTAAGAAATATTATTGAATCGTCTCTAATTAAATTTAATAGATCTAATATTATAAACATTAGTAACGGTCTCTTCAAACTTGATACTTTCGTCACGAGGGCAATAGCCTCTTCAAAGAGGGTTGACAGCTAGCGGATAGTTTTTTACTTTTTCTTACTGTACTCCTTTGTTTCCCCAAACATCCCTTTCTGGACATTAGTCCTTTCCTGTGCTTTCACCCTTTTAAAATACTACTCTTCCCTCCCACTCTTCTCAACTCCTCACCAGATGTTTTCTGCATTTAGTGTTCAGTTGGGTTTTTGACTCTGACGAAGACCGCTTGTTACGGTTGAAAGATCTTAGTCTTGTTTTCCCATTTCTTATTGTGGTTTGATCATTGATTGTTGTTTCACGTGTTTATGTGAAATCTTTTTATATATATATATATTATATATATGTGATGCATGATGATGATATAGATACATGATCAAACCACAATAAGAAAATGGGAAAACAAGACTGGCAGTTGAGTCAGTTGGGTTTTTGACTCTGACGAAGACCGCTTGTTACGGTTGAAAGATCTTAGCCTTGTTTTCCCATTTTCTTATTGTGGTTTGATCATTGATTGTTATTTCACATGTTTATGTGAAATCTTTTTATATATATACATATAAAGGTACGTCTGCCAGTTATCTGATAGTAGAGTCTACTAAATACGTATACTAAGATATATTAGGTGGTAACCCTGATAGAAGAGCTTACTAAATATATTTACTTACACTGATAATTGACTTATTCTAAAACTGGACCATGTATTATAATTTATTTTCGAATAATTCAATAACCTCTGCATACTAAATATCTTATCTTGTTTAATATAATGATTTAAAAATACCGGCGACCTAAAATATGATTTATTTATAATGAGCAGCCTAATTAAAATATCCTCCTTTTTTTTGCTCAATTAAAAACACGGGATGACTTAAAGGTGTTCAAATCAAAACAGACATTGATATGTGGGCTCGTAAAAGAGGGTTCTCTGTGAATTATTCATTTTGGCCGGAGTTGAGTTGAAATGGACAGTTGGAAGTGATTCTTGTGACAGGAGAATGTCAAATGAACTCCTCCCCCACACCAGGGCCGCCTTCATAGACTAACGCCCCAAAGGGACACCCCCTTTAATAATTAATTATGCCAAAAACTTCCGTCGATTTGGCAATTTTAAAACTGACACAATGTGCCCCATTTATCCTAACTTTAAATAACTCTATTGTTATTGCTTTTTATTTCAATCTTTACAATAATATAATGTAATCTTTTTATTAATATATAACAAGATTTAAAGATTTCAGATAAACAAGTGAAATAACAATCAATGATCAAACCACATCAACAAAACTTCTAAGAGGGTTGACAGCTAGTGGATAGTTTTTTACTCTTTCTTACTGTACTCCTTTGTTTCCCCAAACATCCCTTTCTGGATATTAGTACTTTCCTGCACTTTACACCTTTTAAAATTCCCTCCCACTCTTCTGAACCCCTCACCAGATGTTTTCTACATCTAATGTTTCAGTTGGGTTTTTGACTATGACAAAGAGCGCTTGTTACGGTTGAAAGATCTTGGTCTTGTTTTCCCATTTCATATTCTGGTTTGATCATTGATTACAAGATTTATATTTAAATATATGAGTTTGTAAAAGTTGGAAGCAGTCCTTCATTTAAACATATATTTTTAAATAACGCCCCATATTTGGCTTGTATCTGTTTCTTGCACAATTTCTCCTGTTTCCGGATTTCCTTCCTCGTCTCTTCATTAAAACTATAAAGCCTTATCACCAATATTGTTAGACTAACAAAATATATTATTGTTATTTAACAAAATATACCAATTGTAAATCAACATGTAAAAACTATAATAAAAGCAGAGAGAGGGAGAGGGAGTATAAACGATAAAGAGAGAGAGAACGCGAATTAAGGAGAAAGGAAGTGTGTGATAGAGAAAGCGAGTGAAGGAGAAAGAAAGTGTGTGATAGAGAACGCGAGTGAAGGAGAAAGAAAGTATGTGATAGAGAACAGGAGTGAAGGAGAAAGAAAGTGTGTGATAGAGAACGTGTGTGAAGGAGAAAGAAAGTGTGTGATAGAGAACAGGAGTGAAGGAGAAAGAAAGTGTGTGATAGAGAACAGGAGTGAAGGAGAAAGAAAGTGTGATAGAGAACGTGTGTGAAGGAGAAAGAAAGTGTGTGATAGAGAACGTGTGTGAAGGAGAAAGAAAATTTGACCTATGATTTTGTATGACTTTGATAAAAACCAGGTGATTTTATTGAATGATCTTAATTCTATTTCTGAATTTGTTTTCTAAAGCTCACAATTTTTGTATTTTAGTTTTGTTCGAGAAAGGAATTTCGGCTCATTTATTGTTTGGTACCCATTTTGATAATGAGTGAGCTACATTACCGTGATGTAATTAGAAATGTTATATTCAGATACCTAAATTGTGCATAGCTCAATTTATTTAAAGTAGGGATCTTTGACGAGTCAGCATGTTCAACGTACCTGATTTGTTCATCTTACTTACGAAAAATGTCAAGAGCTAGACTTAGAATTGAACCTAGGATGTAGCAGTCCAAGGAGACGTGTCAGCAAGCCACTGGACTGATAGATCCTGCTTTTAGGTACCCTGTTTCTGTTGGGAAAATCAAGCAGTTTTCAACCGTAGGAGGAAGATATAGTTTAGAGAGAGAGTGAAATAATGATATGCTTGGACCGTAAACTCTTTTACATAACATAAGAAATTTCATGGTTTTTGTGAAAAGTGAGGAAACATTTAAGAGAAAATCCCACTCGCGATCAACATTCTCTCTAATTTTTCACTTATCTAGGCATACGCATTAGCTCCCTGAGCAAAGTGAGGACCATTGTGAGAAACATCACCTCTATAAAAAATGTAAAGACGAAAATCGGAAAGATTGAATGTGTAGATGTTATATGTGGGAGTCCTGCTTTGGCCTGGCCGAGGGTCTTGTTCTATAAGATAGTTCTATGATAATACTTTTAAGATAGTAAGAGAGGTCGGTGAGGGGACAGGCAGGTAGTTGGGGTGCAGTGCCCTGCCCTGCATGCCCTCCCACTCACACCTCCCTCCCTTCCGCATTCCTTGCTTTTCTATAATAGTTAGTTGTTAACTGCCCATAGTACTGTACCATTTTTTTGCCTTGTTTAATATTTTCGTTTTTACCTGATGATGGCTAATGTGAGCCGAAAGCTTGTGTTTTAGATTAAGTTTCAAATTATAGTTTTAGTTTAAAGTGTTATAGTGTTTAGTGTTCAACTTCTTTCCTTTCATGTCGTTACCAGAACTCCTTTGGAAAATATCCGAAAGTTACCGAAAACTAGTTAGGAAACTAGAGAACATCAGTAAGAAATTGGTCAACGCAGAGTCTGCTGCCAACTTTAATTCTATAAGATATGCGATGTATAACCCTTTCAGACATAACATTTTGCTCACTTTCAAACATTCATATTGTGCACAATGACGTTTGCTATAGCTTGTGATAGATTTCAAATTCTCGTAACACATTGTTCTTAAAATATCTAATTACGAACTTTTTCTTGGCATTTCTACTACCTATAAATGATCTAATAGTAACAACATTAAATGGTTAATATCAATATGTCTAATATTCAGATATTTATTAATACGTTTATGTTGATTTTTGTATGCGCTGGATTGCGCATGCGCCCAGGTTGGGGGTAACATTGCTAGTGAGTATGTCTGACAGAGTACTTGAGTATGTATATGGTATTAGGGCCTTTTTTTTTGTATAACAATTATAACCTGAAGATGGCTGATTAATAGTTTAATTTAATAGTAAAATGTGTAACTTTTTTAAAAAAAGTTTTATTTTTCACTAATGAAATGTTATTATTATAGGACTTCATTTGCCATCTTCAGACTACAGATTACCACCAGTTATATTCATAAAGAAAACCCCTAATCTGGAATACATTATCTTCCTTAAAGTGGTTAATAATTTCCTTGTGTTAATAGTTTTGATTTTATACTCCATTTTATACCATCTACAGTATGCTGTGTTGTTGTTTTTTTCTCCAGGACAATGTTTTTTATCCTTTTTTTTTTTTTGATTAGAAAACCCCTGATGGTCTGAGAGAGTGAGTGAGAGAGGGTGCTTGCTGTGAATTGGTTTTAGATGAAGGGCCTCTTGGAATGCGGTTGGTGTTGACAAAGTCCAGTAAGTTACTCTCTGACCCTCTCCTGCTTCGTCCACAACCTACAGTATTCTATGTTTTTCCAAAATATATATATATATATTTTAATTTGCATATTATTTTATTAATTCATAATTTTCTGTTCTTTTGAATTTTATAGTTATGAAGATTCCTTTTTATTATATAATTTTTTTATTATTATATTATTTCCCCGTTACTATTCTTCTTCAGCATTTCTACTACTTTTTTTCGTTTTCGTTGTGGCCAACCTGTACATGTTCCTCTTCCAACCTACTTTCTCTCCTGAGGACGACTATTAAAAGGATCGAAATATTGAATATGAGTCCTAGTTTCCGTTTTTCGTTCATGTTTCTCAAAGTTTTCAAAGTACATATATATATATATATATATATATATATATATATATATATATATATATACTTCGAATAAAATGAAAGGTCCGTGTGGACAATAAACACTTTAACACATAGAAAAGAACACAGAAAGACACTACAGAACTCACTTCGATATTTCGACATCCGTCGTCATCGGGAAGAAGTGCGAAGTACTCGCGTTGAGAAGCAAACTACTACTGGCCTCCAGAGTAACTCGTGGAACCACCGCAATGCTGCTCCCCAGCGGAGGAGAGGAAAAATAGAAATTCTTCCAATATTTATTTAGAAAACAAGATAAAAAATATATAAAATACGAAATAAATAATAAATAAAAAATAAATAATAATAATATAATAATAATAATAATAATAATAATAATAATAATAATAATAAATAAAATAAAATAAAAAATAATTAACGGTACAGGTTGAGACCAGGAGGAGAACGAGCCCCAAGGAGGCATATGAATGCCTCTTCGGAAGCTCTAAGGGTGACATGGGGATTAGACTCGGGGATTTGTTTGAGGATTTGTACCCTGAAACAATCATTGAAAGGGAGGTCATGGGAATTAGCATGGATAGCTATGGGTAGGTCTCTGCGCTGACCAACGGACGCCCTGTGATTGTTCATACGCAGGCTCAGCTTGGTTGAAGCCAAGCCAACGTAAAAAGCATCACATCGAGTACACTCCAAACGGTAAACGCAGTTACAGGAAGTGCAAGATGTATCAGAAGGAACAGGATAGGAGTCGTTACTGAGAGGGGAAGTAAAGTAAGGACTGGAGTTAATTAGGGGACAGGTTTGGCAGTTACGGCGTTCACATCGCTTCATCCCTCGGCTAGCACAGGGGCTGTTGGAAATATGGGTAAAAATGGATTTCAGGTTGGAAGGTCTACGGTAGGAGAAAGTAGGGGACTGACTGAAAATAGGAGAAGTAGACGAAGAAGAAGAAAGTATAGGAAAGGACTCCCTAATAACAGCGCCGAGCCTGTGGGAGCCTGGGAAAAAAGTAGAAATAAAGGGAGTAGTAATTCTACGATCCCTTCTAGCTGTAGGGCGGTGAATACTCTCAGCAGGAACGACGGAACTGTTGATTATATTACGAGGGTATCCTCGTTCAATAAATTTTTCTTTTAATAGATTAATTTGTTGGGTTCTACTATTAATGGAATTGCAAATTTTATGGATTCTAATTGATAGGGATCTAGGGATAGCTTTCTTTATATGTGAAGGGTGACAACTGTTATAATGGAGGTATTGCTGAGAGTTAGTGGCTTTTAAATGAACACTAACTCTCAGCAATACCTCCATTATAACAGTTGTCACCCTTCACATATAAAGAAAGCTATCCCTAGATCCCTATCAATTAGAATCCATAAAATTTGCAATTCCATTAATAGTAGAACCCAACAAATTAATCTATTAAAAGAAAAAATTATTGAACGAGGATACCCTCGTAATATAATCAACAGTTCCGTCGTTCCTGCTGAGAGTATTCACCGCCCTACAGCTAGAAGGGATCGTAGAATTACTACTCCCTTTATTTCTACTTTTTTCCCAGGCTCCCACAGGCTCGGCGCTGTTATTAGGGAGTTCTTTCCTATACTTTCTTCTTCTTCGTCTACTTCTCCTATTTTCAGTCAGTCCCCTACTTTCTCCTACCGTAGACCTTCCAACCTGAAATCCATTTTTACCCATATTTCCAACAGCCCCTGTGCTAGCCGAGGATGAAGCGATGTGAACGCCGTAACTGCCAAACCTGTCCCCTAATTAACTCCAGTCCTTACTTTACTTCCCCTCTCAGTAACGACTCCTATCCTGTTCCTTCTGATACATCTTGCACTTCCTGTAACTGCGTTTACAGTTTGGAGTGTACTCGATGTGATGCTTTTTACGTTGGCTTGGCTTCAACCAAGCTGAGCCTGCGTATGAACAATCACAGGGCGTCCGTTGGTCAGCGCAGAGACCTACCCATAGCTATCCATGCTAATTCCCATGACCTCCCTTTCAATGATTGTTTCAGGGTACAAATCCTCAAACAAATCCCCGAGTCTAATCCCCATGTCACCCTTAGAGCTTCCGAAGAGGCATTCATATGCCTCCTTGGGGCTCGTTCTCCTCCTGGTCTCAACCTGTACCGTTAATTATTTTTTATTTTATTATTATTATTATTATTTATTATTATTATTATTATTTTTATTATTATTATTTATTTTTTATTATTATTATTTCGTATTTTATATATTTTTTATCTTGTTTTCTAAATAAATATTGGAAGAATTTCTATTTTTCCTCTCCTCCGCTGGGGAGCAGCATTGCGGTGGTTCCACGAGTTACTCTGGAGGCCAGTAGTAGTTTGCTTCTCAACGCGAGTACTTCGCACTTCTTCCCGATGACGACGGATGTCGAAATATCGAAGTGAGTTCTGTAGTGTCTTTCTGTGTTCTTTTCTATGTGTTAAAGTATATATATATATATATATATATATACTTAAAATAAACTGTGACACATAGACAGAAACATAACAAAGACTCATTTTTCAATATTTCGTCCGTTATGGTGGCCGTCCTCAGGAGAAGAATTGAATTTACGGTTTTAGTCTTTGCTTCCCATTTCATACACACACACACACACAACACACATATATATATATATATAAAGTGTTGTTTGTATTTATTAAAATTTGTGGCAGTATTGGTAAAATAAAACTTAATTTATTGAAATGTTAGTAAATAATTTGAATGTGAATACTAACTACTGTACCGGGAGAGGGCCGTCAATTAATAAATATTGATGTAATTTCATGAGAAACATGTACAAGTTTCCACAGCCCTGCTATATCTACTGTTGATACGTTTAATGAATGATATTTCGAGTTCAGTATTATTTTCACAGTTGAATGATTAATTTCAGTTGGTACCTTTTAAAGCTGTCAAAATGAAAAGTTTTTAGGTGAAAAACTTTTCATGTTGTGCATATATACAGCGGGGGGTGGGGGATTTTAATTAATGTTCCCAGAGGACACCTGTGCTAAAAATCTGCCCCCCCCCCTCCCCTCCACTGTATACTCCCCCTTTGCTGTTATCCTAAGCAAAACTACCATTCATGTATGCATACATTTTAACTTGTTTTTATTCTAGCTTGTTTCTAATTAATAACAGTTGAATAGTTTCACATCGGTAGTTAAAAATCAAAAACTTCTAACCTTCATTATTTTTTGAAGTTATATTTATATTATATATATATATATATATATATATATATATATATATATATATATAATTAAAGTTACAGCTAGAGAACACAAGAAAAAGGACGAACACTCACGAATCTCGATAATTATTTATATATATTATATATATATATATATATATATATATATATATATAAAAAGCTTTGACATAAACACGTGAAATAACAATCAATGATCAAACCACAATAAGAAATGGGAAAACAAGACTAAGATCTTTCAACCGCAACAAGCGGTCCTCGTCAGAGTCAAAAACCCAACTCCCAGTTCGCGCTCCGTTCTTCGACGTGGGTAGATTTCTCTCACTTCGTCCTCTCTTCTAGTCTACTCTCCTGATGACGAACAACAGTTCGAAAAATTGAATTCTGTAAGTGTTCTTTTTATTCTCTTTTCTTTGTCGTGCTTTGTGTAATTTAAAGTTATATATATATATATATATATATATAATAATTAATTTTTGTACCTTCAGAAAGGAGGAGAATATTAAATACAATTAGAACTGATTTTAAATATAGATTATTATTGAGAAACGCTAGGTTTCTATAGATTTCTATTAAATTCAATTATAAACATGGATTGATTATTCGTAGCAACAGTTATTTCTATTTCCTGTAGAAATGAAATTTATTTTATTTTTAAAATTAATCTAGGCTTTTATACATTCTAAGAAGTTTCCTTTGAGATTTAGTTTTGAAATCTTATTCAAAACGAACCCCCTTCTTCTTTTTTCTTTAATGACACCTTTTGCAAATTTATTAAAGTCAGACATAAAAAAAAAAAAAACGAAATATATTAATGAAGGTGGGACTTGGGATTTCATTTTTTTTTTTATTTTTCATAATTATTGCGAAGTTCATTGAAAGGTTATATTCTTTCAGGTGTTTTTTTTTTTAGCACTTTCACATTGTTTCATTCATTTGTAACAACTTGATTGATTTGTCATTCGATTTCTCTATAGAGAGGAAAGCTTGGGTTTGAGGAAATTATCTGGGTTTGAAAATTACACGCTTATCAGTATAGCATCTTTTAGATCTTAAACGAAACATCTTTATCTTCTCTAACGTAAATACAATCTGTCAATCGTCAATCTTCTTCCCTCCCACTCACTCTTAATCTTACTTTCTCACTCTCACATAATATCAAAGTTCTTCACTCTTTCGTAAATTTCCTTTATTGTAGATTTAATCTGGTACGTTATAAGTTTATTGGGTCCTATAGAGAAGCTAGTGTTTTTAGTGTGATAGATCGCAAATGTATTGTGCTGTAGAGCAAAGTTAGTGATTTTACTGTGGAAGATCGTGAATGCACTAAGAAGCTAGTGTTTTTAGTGTGATAGATCGCAAATGTATTTGGCTGTATAGCAAAGTTAGTGATTTTAGTGTGGATGATCGTGAATGCACTAAGAAGCTAGTGTTTTTAGTGTGATAGATCGCAAATCGTATTGGGCTGTATAACAAAGATAGTGATTTTACTGTGGAAGATCGTGAATGCACTAAGAAGCTAGTGTTTTTAGTGTGATAGATCGCAAATCGTATTGGGCTGTATAGCAAAGTTAGTGATTTTACTGTGGAAGATCGTGAATGCACTAAGAAGCTAGTGTTTTTAGTGTGATAGATCTCAAATGTATTGGGTTGTATAGCAAAGTTAGTGATTTTACTGTGGAAGATCGTGAATGCACTAAGAAGCTAGTGTTTTTAGTTTGATAGATAGCAAATCGTATTGGGCTGTATAGCAAAGTTAGTGATTTTACTGTGGAAGATCGTGAATGCACTAAGAAGCTAGTGTTTTTAGTGTGATAGATCTCAAATGTATTGGGTTGTATAGCAAAGTTAGTGATTTTACTGTGGAAGATCGTGAATGCACTAAGAAGCTAGTGTTTTTAGTTTGATAGATAGCAAGTCGTATTGGGTTGTATAGCAAAGTTAGTGATTTTACTGTGGAAGATCGTGAATGCACTAAGAAGCTAGTGTTTTTAGTGTGATAGATCTCAAATGTATTGGGTTGTATAGCAAAGTTAGTGATTTTACTGTGGAAGATCGTGAATGCACTAAGAAGCTAGTGTTTTTAGTTTGATAGATAGCAAGTCGTATTGGGCTGTATAGCAAAGTTAGTGATTTTACTGTGGAAGATCGTGAATGCACTAAGAAGCTAGTGTTTTTAGTGTGATAGATCGCAAATCGTATTGGGCTGTATAGCAAAGTTAGTGATTTTACTGTAGAAGATCGTGAATGCACTAAGAAGCTAGTGTTTTTAGTGTGATAGATCGCAAATCGTATTGGGCTGTATAGCAAAGTTAGTGATTTTACTGTGGAAGATCGTGAATGCACTAAGAAGCTAGTGTTTTTAGTTTGATAGATAGCAAATCGTATTGGGCTGTATAGCAAATATAGTGATTTTACTGTGGAAGATCGTGAATGCACTAAGAAGCTAGTGTTTTTAGTTTGATAGATAGCAAATCGTATTGGGCTGTATAGCAAAGTTAGTGATTTTACTGTGGAAGATCGTGAATGCACTAAGAAGCTAGTGTTTTTAGTGTGATAGATCGCAAATCGTATTGGGCTATATAGCAAAGTTAGTGATTTTACTGTGGAAGATCGTGAATGCACTAAGAAGCTAGTGTTTTTAGTGTGATAGATTGCAAATCGTATTGGGCTGTATAGCAAAGTTAGTGATTTTACTGTGGAAGATCGTGAATGCACTAAGAAGCTAGTGTTTTTAGTGTGATAGATCGCAAATCGTATTGGGCTGTATAGCAAAGTTAGTGATTTTACTGTGGAAGATCGTGAATGCACTAAGAAGCTAGTGTTTTTTAGTGTGATAGATCGCAAAATCGTATTGGGCTGTATAGCAAAGTTAGTGATTTTACTGTGGAAGATCGTGAATGCACTAAGAAGCTAGTGTTTTTAGTGTGATAGAACGCAAATGTATTGGGCTGTATAGCAAAGTTAGTGATTTTTAATGTGGGAAGATCGTGAATGCACAAAGAAGCAAGTGTTTTTGTTTGTTAGATTCCAAATGTATTGGGTTGTATTGCAAATTAGTGATTTTAACTGTGGAAGTCGTGAATGCACTAAGAAGCTAGTGTTTTTAGTTTGATAGATAGCAAATCGTATTGGGCTGTATAGCAAAGTTAGTGATTTTACTGTGGAAGATCGTGAATGCACTAAGAAGCTAGTTTTTTAGTGGTGAAATCCAAATGTAATTGGGTTTTATAGCAAAGTTAGTGATTTTAAACTGTGGAAGATCGTGAATGCACTAAGAAGCTAGTGTTTTTAAATGTTTGATAGATCGCAAATCGTATTGGGTGTAATAGCAAAGTTAGTGATTTTTACTGTGGAAGATCGTGAATGCACTAAGAAGCTAGTGTTTTTAGTGTGATAATCCAAATGTATTGGGTTGTATGCAAAGTTAGTGATTTTACTGTGGAAGATCGTGAATGCACTAAGAAGTGTGTTTTTAGTTGAAGATAGCAAGTCGTATTGGGGTTGTATAGCAAAAGTTAGTGATTTTAAAACTGTGGAAGATCGTGAATGCACTAAGAAGCTAGTGTTTTTAGTGTGATAGATTTCCAAATCGTATTGGGGTTGTATGCAAAGTTAGTGATTTTTAACTGTGGAAGATCGTGAATGCACTAAGAAGCTAGTTTTTTTTAAGTTTGATAGATTGCAAAAGTTTGGGCTGAATAGCAAATTAGTGATTTTACTGTGGAAGATCGTGAATGCACTAAGAAGGCTAGTGTTTTTTAGTGGATAGATGCAAAATCGTATTGGGCTTTGGAAAGGGCAAAGTTAGTGATTTTAACTGTGGAAGATCGTGAATGCACTAAGAAGCTAGTGTTTTTTAGGTTTGATAGATGAAATCCCGTATTTTGGGCTGTATAGCAAATTAGTGATTTTAAACTGTGGAAGATCGTGGAATGCAACTAAGAAGGCTAGTGTTTTTAGTTTGATAGATGCAAATCGTATTGGGGGCTTATAGCAAAATTAGTGATTTTTTAAATGTAAAATTCGGTGTGAATGCACAAGAAGGCTAGTGTTTTTTTTTTGATTTTTAAGGGATAGGCAAATCGTATTGGGGGCTGTAATAGCAAAAAGTTTTAAAAGTGATTTTACTGTGGAAGATCGTGAATGCACTAAGAAGCTAGTGTTTTTAGTGTGATAGATCGCAAATCGTATTGGGCTGTATAGCAAAGTTAGTGATTTTACTGTGGAAGATCGTGAATGCACTAAGAAGCTAGTGTTTTTAGTGTGATAGATCGCAAATCGTATTGGGCTGTATAGCAAAGTTAGTGATTTTACTGTGGAAGATCGTGAATGCACTAAGAAGCTAGTGTTTTTAGTTTGATAGATAGCAAATCGTATTGGGCTGTATAGCAAAGTTAGTGATTTTACTGTGGAAGATCGTGAATGCACTAAGAAGCTAGTGTTTTTAGTTTGATAGATAGCAAATCGTATTGGGCTGTATAGCAAAGTTAGTGATTTTACTGTGGAAGATCGTGAATGCACTAAGAAGCTAGTTTTTTTAGTTTGATAGATAGCAAATCGTATTGGGCTGTATAGCCAAAGTTAGTGATTTTACTGTGGAAGATCGTGAATGCACTAAGAAGCTAGTGTTTTTAGTGTGATAGATCGCAAATCGTATTGGGCTGTATAGCAAAGTTAGTGATTTTACTGTGGAAGATCGTGAATGCACTAAGAAGCTAGTGTTTTTAGTGTGATAGATCGCAAATCGTATTGGGCTGTATAGCAAAGTTAGTGATTTTACTGTGGAAGATCGTGAATGCACTAGGTTAGGCTGCGGCGCCAGCCAACACACATTGCACGAATATTGACCCTTGGTAATACAACACAATGAACATTCCGCATTGGGTGTCCTAAATTTTGCTTAACTTAAGTATATTTAGAATATGGGATCTTTAACGAGTACCTGACATCGTACAGACTCGGGATTGATCGCCTAACATCCTTTCCGAGGAACGGCTTACTCATATTCTTTCACCTTTTGCATTAATTCATCGAGTGGCAGGGTGGGTATTGAACCCAGAATCTACCAGTCCAGATGCGATCACTGGGTTACTCTGGCCCCCTTCGTGGACGTATTCGCCAAGTTATTATATGGTCCTTATAGTCAGATATATTGTGAGATATATTATTTTTTCAGTAAAATTGTATTAACCTGGTTGTCATAGAAGCTTATAAGGTGTTGATGCCCCCAGGAGGCAGCTTAACTCGGTGGTTAACGTACTCGCCACTGAACTGGTGGGTCCGAGGTTCAATACCCTCACGTGGGAGGTGAATAAATCTGAACACATCGTCCCTCGGAGAGGATGTTAAGCCGTTAGTCCCGAACCTGTACGATGACAGATAATCGTTAAAGATCCCTACTCTAAATACACTTGAGTTAGGCAAAATTTAGGACTCCCAATGTAGAATCAATCTTCATTGTATGGTATCACAAAGGGCCCTATCAAATGTTCGGCCTATGTGTGTTCCCTTGTGGGTCAGCCACTGCAAGCAAAAGGGTTGCCTACTACTATTACTATGGTGTTGATGTTTCTAATGTTATAACAATATATTAACTATCAGTTAAAAACACGAGTTTATTGTTACTTGTTCAAACATTGCATAACATTTATGGAATTAAATAAAAACTCCACAAGCAATATGGAAGTCATCTTTAAGCATCCTGTGATGAATGTGAAAATAACCTTTTCATCGTATTTCTCAAGGTATACATTTTTATTAGAATCCCTTGAAGCGATATTGATGAAACCTTTAGGAGCAGGGGTAAAGGGTGGGGGGTGAGGCAGCGAGGTGGTGGAGGGGGGAGGTAGGGTCCCTTAAAGTGATTCGTCTACTTTATGGAAAATTGCAAAGATATAGTTTATAATTGGTCCGAAATGTTAAGGATGAATCGGAAAGTATCAAAACTTATCTATATGTTTGGTGACACGAACGTTTCATTAGTGACCTATTGGTCAATTCCTTGTTATGTACGTCTCTTTGTATTTATACAATTGACGGATTTAAGAAAGACAAGGTATTGTGTTAGTGAACCGAATGTTCCGTTTGTGACCTATTGGTCAATTCCTTGTTATGTACGTCTCTTTGTATTTATACAATTGACGGATTTAAGAAAGACAAGGTATATGTGTTAGTGAACCGAATGTTCCGTTTGTGACCTATTGGTAATTCCTGTTATGTACGTCTTTGTATTTATACAATTGACGGATTTAAGAAAGACAAGGTATATGTGTTAGTGAACCGAATGTTCCGTTTGTGACCTATTGGTCAATTCCTTGTTATATACGTCTCTTGTATTTATACAATAACACTTCCGAATTGACGGATTTAAGAAAGACAAGGTATTTGTTTAGTGAACCGAATGTTCCGTTTGTGACCTATTGATTAATTACTAATTACAATAAACTTCCTCTTTCTGGTGGGTCAGGTTAGCCTAGTTGCAACGTCTTCACCTCCGGACTGGTAGATCCGGGGTTCGATACTTACTCTAGCCCCCGATTTATTTGCGTGGGTGGTGAATAAATCTGTGCACTTCGTCACCTCAGATTGTGCGCTAAGCATATTAACATATGTGTGTTCTCTTTAGTGTTATGGCACTGTGGGTGGGTACATATAATGTCAAAACATTAGGTTTAAGATATGTGTGTTCTCTTCAGTGTTATGGCACTGTTGGTGAGGTACATATAATGTCAAAACATTAGGTTTAACATCCCCTCCGAAACATTTTTCCATCTTCTGCATGAATACATTGTGGATCAGAGTAGTATCGAACCCCGGATCTACCAGTCCTGAAGCGAATACACAAGCCATTGGGCTACCCTCACAAATGAGCCCTGCATGTTATTTGTGATATATTTATAAAACAGCCTGCCAGACATTAGGTTGCACTTTCATTTGTAATTGAGTTTGTTCAAATAGCTGGGCATTGCTTGCAGAAGCATTGTCTGAGTGGACGTTCTAATGGACTGCTCTGCTGAAGTGGATTACAGACGCCATTAGAACTGTATTGGGATGCATTTGGCCCTGTGGCCCACCCGCCCGTCGCTTGATTGCACCTCATCTGGTCCTTTGCTCTCCATTCTCCCTCTCTTCCTGTTTTATCCATTCCAAATCAAACAAGCTCAATTAGCCTCATAATGGTATCATCTCATTATACAAATTAGGTCATTCAATGTTTAAAACAAAAACCATACCTTTTACAACGAACATTTCTAATTGCGTTCTTTGATAATATATATATATACTTAATAAACCGTGACACATAGACAGAATCATAACAAAGACTCACTTTTCAATATTTCGACCGCCATTATGGTCAAAATATTGAAAAGTGAGTCTTTGTTATGTTTCTGTCTATGTGTCACAGTTTAAGTGTAATCTGTCCTGCCGGCAGTTTTCTGTCTAGTCTTCCGGTAGTTTTGCGTTTATCATTTATATATATATATAAAATAAATTCAAAACGAAGGAAACACACAGAAAGACACAGACATAACTCACATCGATATTTCGACCATCGTCGTCATTAGGAGGTATGAAGAGCGAAGAGTCCCGCAGGAAGACAGGGCGGTGACACGGACTCATATTTTATTTAAAAAAGTCCGCTGGACCGTTTCTTTAATTCTTATATAATATATATATAGTATATATATATATATATATATATATATATATATATATTATATGTGGATATATTGGCAGCAGATCTTCTCTCAAGCATATTTTTTTTTTATATATGATCGCAATTTCTGCGTTAACGACCTTTTTGTTAACTGATTCTAACCTCCTGGCTATTCTCCTTGTTGTAGTAGGTAAACTATAAATCAGGTATATATATATATATATATATATACTTTAACACAGAGAAATAACACAGAAAGACACTACAGAACTCACTTCGATATTTTGATATCCGTCGTCATCAGGAAGAAGTGCGAAGTACTCGCGTTATATATATATATATATATATATATATATATATATATATATATATATATATATATCAATGATCAAACCACAATAAGAAATGGGAAAACAAGACTAAGATCTTTCAACCGTAACAAGCGGTCTTCGTCAGAGTCAAAAAACCCAACTGAAAAAACGAGTTTTTCAATTTTAAGTGGTATATATATATATATATAAAACAGATCAAAATTGAAGATAGGTAATCAAAAAGAAACACAGTTACAAACTCAAATTTTCGGGCAATCCGTTTTCAGGAGAAAAGAGAAAGGGAGACCGAGCACGTTGTAGACGCAACGGCTAGTAACCCAATAGATAGTTTCTTTACTTTATGTGCTACCCATCTTCAATTTTGAACCTTTATTGTTTCCAGTTTTGATCGTCTTTCCGATTATCAAGTGTATATATATATATTGTTAAAAATATTGTTAAAAGAAGCAGCAGCTTCTTTAGTAATTTTCGAAATCATTTCTTATTTCAAAATCAAAATCATTAATAATTTTTTTAATAAGTGGTTTAATTGGTTTCATGGTTCACCTCAAGGTTATTGTGCGCGTTAATGTCTTTCGTTAACCTTCTTTGGAAGCTACCAGAGTCTCACTGCAGAGTGATAAGAAAAATAGACAGTGTCAACAAGAAATTAGGTCAATGCAGAAGCTGCTGCTAATTTTAATGACTAATCAGGGATTCGGTCAAATTTTCTAGGTTCAAAATCAAACATTCATTGCCGACCGTTTCGCTTTTATTTTAAAACCTTTTTCATAGGCAGAAATAAGAATTTTTTGACTAAGAAAATGAAATTTACATTATTTAAAGGAACAACAATCTTGACCAGATAACACCTTCGACTAGACTTCAGCCATCTCGAATAAATAAAAGATAGTGTTGGAAAGAGGTTGTTTCAAATCCCTTTTGTGTATGGAGATTTAGTGATTATTTTACCTCTCTAATCTATATATATAAAAATGAATGTATGTGTGTTTGTACTCGATAGATTCAAAAACCATACATCCAATCGCCGTGAAAATTTAAGAAATTATTAGTTATATCCCCGGGAAGGTTTATGTAAATTTTTTTAAAAATCAGATGTGTGGTTCAGGTAATACCCAAAAATATTATAGTAGATAAGATTGCTGTATAACCTGTTTGTTTACATTTTGACTTTAATTGGTAATGGCGGCCGCAGGTAGGTTATTCTTTATAATATTTCCACATGCTTTGTTCAATTGGAAATAACCAGGTGCAGGAATTTTATTATTGATTTCAGATTGATATTAAAGACAATTATTGTAATTTTATATGGGTTTCTTATTAACTTTAACAAAGCTTTAGTTATTAGTAATGGTTTACCATTAAGTTTTCATATCTAATTGGTTTAACTTGCTTTAAGCATTAAAGAAAGTTATGCGTTAAATAATAACTTATTAACTTTAAGTATGCATAATAGTATTACGAATAATAATGATAGTATTTGAACCATAATTCTATTCTTAAAAGGATAGTTAAAGTATTTCGTTTAAGTTTAATGGATGTAAGGCTTCTTTATCTATTCCTGATTGATTAATTCGTTTGTTTAAAATATTTAATTATTAGTAATTACTATCCGACCCTACTCCTATAGACAAAATGATAAGTTATTATATATATATCGATGATATCTAACTAGAAGACGTTTATGAATGTCTAAATCAGTAAAACATATAAGGGAATATATACAGCATAAAAAATTCATGAAGAAATATTCAAATCAAAATGTACATATATAAAACTTAATCACTGTATGTATTTGTGAATATATGGTAAATACAGTTCTTAACATAATAACTCTTATCATTACAGAATGAAAAATATATTTTTGAACTCAATAGAACATTTGGAACTGAATTGACACTTTTCGATACAATACTTCTTCATAAACAAATAATATTTCATCAAAATATTGTTATTCAAACTTTTAAGAGACAATTTTGTTTACTGATATAATTTTAATTAAACATTTAAAACTGTGTGAAGTCTTCAAATTGAAATTATCGAATGAAATGTAATGTGATATGGCTTAGCCTCTTCAACTAACTGGCTCCTAATTGAAACGATTTGTGGGTTTAAAATTCGTGTCATGATATTTAACAAATATGACATATCACATTTAATGAGCTAAGACTTCTTTTAACATTTCTTGATGTTAAAAGAATTATTGTCCGGCAAAAAATATTCTTTTTATTATTTGTTTAATCTAATCTATTAACTACCAATGTGTGCAATTCATAATCAGTGTTAGATTATATCTTTTTTACTTAATATGTAATTTTAATTCTGTATTAATTTCGTTTATCTCAAAAAAGTTAAGTAATAACGGAACTAAAGAAAATTTAAATTGTTTTCGTTATATGTAATTTATTATTAGAGTTGGAATTAAATTGTTTCTCGGGTAAAGCCGGGTAGATCAGCTAGTCCTTATTACAATGAATACCATTCTGAGGTAAAATGGATAAACCAACAAAAGTCTCCACACAAATGAAGTTTTATTCAACGCGTTTCGAACACTTTGTGTTCATCATCAGGAAGACACCAAGGAAGTGGTACTGACGGGTTGGTCAAGTGAAAACAACTGTTCAGTTTTATTCAACGCGTTTCGAACACTTTGTGTTCATCATCAGGAAGACACCAAGGAAGTGGTACTGACGGGTTGGTCAAGTGAAAACAACTGAACCACTTCCTTGGTGTCTTCCTGATGATGAACACAAAGTGTTCGAAACGCGTTGAATAAAACTTCATTTGTGTGGAGACTTTTGTTGGTTTATCCATTTTACCTCAAAATGAGTAAATACCACACAATTACGGATTGCACAACTAATGATTTAACAATGAATACTATTTATTCTAAGAAGCATAATTATCATTTGTAATAATGTTACCTGGAATCAAAGAATAGAAAAAAATCTGTCGGACTGACGAAAGCATGGGCATTGTCTTTAGTGATTATTCCATAAAAGGAATGGAGACCATCTGTCTTCGTAGTGTAGTGGGGGGGTCTCCACCACAGCGACATGCAAGTCTTATCCCTTTAACACTCCTCTTTTCTTTCTATTATCCATATTTTCTATTACTAACTAAAGTTAAAAAAAAATAACTTTAATAACACTAAATGTTGTCTTTAGAAAAAAAAGATTAGCTCGAAATACGTAAAATATCTTCTTTTTTTAAATATACAAGATGTTTTTTTTTTTTTAATTTTTTAAACATAATACAGTTTTACTTTGAATACATTATTGGGCAGGATCGGGTTTTTTTTTTCTCTTTTCGTAATCAGCTTTGTGGATTTTTCCATTTTTTCTCGTCATCCCTTCAAGATTTATAAAAGCTAATCTTAAAATGAATCTCCTGGACTTTCTTTTAGGCCGCTTTTCTCTACTCAAAAAAGTCTTTTCAAATCTTTTTTTTCTCTTCTTTTCCTTAATGTTCATATTGATTATTAATGATAAAATTTAACGTAGTTTTTTTTTTAAATACATTTAAAGTAATATTATGTTAGACGATGTGAAATGTTGAATGTAGGTCATTGACTAAAACATTTTCTAGTGAAGAGGTTTACTGATGTTGTGTATACAATATTATTTAAACTGTTTTTAGGTTAGATTATTGCATTGGCAGTTGTGCAAGCGAGCTCACACGCCAGAACATTGACTCTTTCATGATGGCGTACAGTGAATTGTTTTTCGTCATCCCTTTAAGATTTATAAAAGCTAATCATTGAAAGGATATATTTGGAAAGCTAACTCAAAGAACTCGGGATATTTGCCTAGTTTATTTAGACTAGGGATCTTTAAAGAGTACCTGACATTGTACAGGCTCGGGACCGACGGCTTAACGTCATCTCCGAGGACCGACGTGTTCAGATTTATAAAAGCTAATCATTGAAAGGATATATTTGGAAAGCTAACTCAAAGAACTAGGGATACTTGCCTAGTTTATTTAGACTAGGGATCTTTAAAGAGTACCTGACATTGTACAGGCTCGGGACCGACGGATTAACGTCATCTCCGAGGGTCGACGTGTTCAGATTTATTTACCTTCCGCGTAAATAAATTGAAGACCAATATTATACACATGTAATATAAAAAATGGAGCATGTGAAAATATTGCAATAAACTTCCTCCAAGTAGGGGTACTACTTGGCACACACACACACTGATATGTCGAATCCGTCCGATCACAACATTCACAACACGATGTATCCTTATCAGACATTCATTCCTTATATGCTAACTTATACAGTAATTAATCCTGGGATTATTCTAGCTTGATCATCTGTTTCTTTTAATGAATAGCTTTAAAAACGTTGGCCGTTGATAAGATCATTAAAGTTATTTTAAACAAAATTATTTTAAATTAATAATAATCGGTTTTTGACCGAAATGCTGATATCGATCAGTTGAATTGTGTCCAAATGTATCGAATCGGGACCCATATTCCCATTTGCAAGCTGTAAATAGCGATGCTCTACTGAAAGCTACTTAGACAGATTATGTCAATTATACCAGGCGACTACCGTATTGAGATTGTGGTCTACTGTTAATCACCTCTCTAGTATTCAATACCTTCTAATCATACTATACTATTTACCTTTATTTACTCTCTATATGATATCAAGATGTAAATATCTGTTCACCAAGCCAACAGCCAGTCGCCGACAAGTATTCAGACCAGCAACATATAATATATATATATATATATACACTTTTTTTCGTTTGAAATACGATCCAAAACGGACAAATATAGTTCAATATAAACAAAGAAACATAGAGAAATCAAAAGAACACACTTACAGTCTCTAATTTTCGGTTTTGAACCGTCTTCAGGAGAGATAAGAGAGGGAAACCAAGCGCACTGGTTAAGAGTCTCCAACCGTCTCTGAACCAGTGCGCTTGGTTTCCCTCTCTTATCTCTCCTGAAGACGGTTCAAACCGAAAATTAGAGACTGTAAGTGTGTTCTTTTGATTTCTCTATGTTTCTTTGTTTATATTGAACTATATGATATATATATATATATATATAATAAATTCAAAACGAAGGAAACACACAGAAAGACACAGACATAACTCACATCGATATTTCGACCATCGTCGTCATCAGGAGGTGTGAAGAGCGAAGAGTCCCGCAGGAAGACAGGGCAGCGACACTATATATATATATATATATATATATATGAGACAAAATGCCGTAGGGAAAAATCAAAATATAGGAAAATAAGCTCTGAGGCCTTCTAAACTATCTCGTCAGAGAGCTACTACAAATAATGTATATATATATATATATGCATGTTTTGTTGAACGACCTTTGTACTGTTGCATAAATCAATTTCATAGTCGATCTTTCAAGTTTTGATTCATGAAATTGATTCATGCCACAGTACAAAGGTCGTTCAACAAAACATGCATAAAAGAAGGTTTGCTCCCTAAATTTACAAATATATATATATATATATAAATATTGATAAAAGTTTTGACCGTGGAATAGAAACAAAACTAAAGCTGGTTGGGTCTCGGTCAGTTCTTCAGCTTCAAATTAAACTATCATTGCCAACGTTTCGGTTTTTATTTAAAACCTTTTCCATAGTCAGAAGTAAACAATTTTGAAACAGAAAAACGTAGGTATTACATTACAATTTATTTTACAAAGTAAAATAGTCTGTAGATTTCAACAACTGTAGTTTGAATGAACCTGAAGAACTGACCGAGTCCCGATAAATTTAGTTTTGTATATATATATATATATATTATATATATTTATATTTTGTTATTGAGGGCTAGGTCAAATAAAAGAAATAAACTCCTTCCTAGGCCGACGTTTCGATGTATTTTTACATCATCTTCAGGGTAAAATTGAGTAAGAACTATAATACATTTACCAAAACAATCTACAACTCACATAGAGAACTAACACAATTTTTTTTTTTTAGTCCAACAGCTACATACAAAAGGTTAGATTGTTTTGGTAAATGTATTATAGTTCTTACTCTAATTTTAGCCCTGAAGATGATGTACAAATACATCGAAACGTCGGCCTAGGAAGGAGTTTATTTTCTTTTATTTAACCTAGCCCTCAATAACAAAACATAGAATAGAATAGAAGAGGTCAAGAAGAATTTTTGGAGATTTATATATATAATATTTATATATATATATATATATATTTTTATTTTTCTTTTCTTAAACCTTTTTCTACCTTTCAAAAACATTTTTTTTTCTTTTTCTTTTTTCTTTTTGCTCTCGACTTCCTAGTTCCTTTTTTATTTGTCTCCTTTGCGGCAGCACTGCTTTAGCCCTCACCCAGTGAGTTCTTTAGTTGACTGTCGTTCCTCCGTCAATTCACTTCTTCTCCTGAGGACGACCGCCATTACGGTCGAAATATTGAAAAGTGAGTCTTTGTTGTGTTTCTGTTTATGTGTCACTGCTTATTTTAATTGTTATATATATATATATAGATCGCGTGAGGAGATCTCTCTCATTTCATCCTATCTTCTAGTCTACTTCTGATGACGAACAACAGTTCGAAATATTGAATTCTGTAAGTGTGCTTTGTGTAATTTAAAGTTTATATATATATATATATATATGGGTGTTGATTTTGTAATAAATGTGTGTGTGGAGTGGTGGGGGGTTCCAGTCAGAGGCAAGTCCAGCCCACGCTCCCAAACCTTCTTGTTTATCAGCCTAATTAGGACGGCTAGTTGTCTAAACCCCCCCCCCCCCCCCCATAACATTCTCCCAGTCAAATACACAACACCTAGAGTCCCTCGGGAAATTAAACACCAACTCTATCAAAGCTTTAACAAGATTTCATTTCAAAAATCACGAGCTATGGGTGTTCTAAAGGAGTGGGTGTTTACTTGTGATTAGATTACGGGGGAGGATTAGATTTCATCCAACGTCGTCGAGTTTCGAATACATAGTATTCATCTTCAGAGTACATCTACAATATAACATGTGAAAACAACAGAAAAACTAAACCAAACTATGTACTAGAAAGAGTTACAACCTGCCTTAGGTTTCTCTCTCTTTCTCTCTCTCACGCACACGCGCACTCTTTCTCTCTCTCTGACACATTCTTTCTTTCTCTCACCCACACTCTTTCTTTCTCTCCCACCCTCTATCTCTGTCCCCCCACTCTCTCACACACAGACTCACTCACTCTTTCTCTCTCTGTCTCTTTCCCTCTCTCACACATACTTCTCTCTCTCTCTCTCTCTCTTCTCACCACACACCACACACACACACACTCTTTCTCTCTCTCTCTGACACATTCTTTCTTTCTCTCACTCACACTCTTTCCCTCTCTCCCACCCTCTGTCTCTGTCCCCCCTCTCTCTCACACACAGACTCACTCACTCTTTCTCTCTCTGTCTCTCTCCCTCTCTCATACACTCTTCTTTCTCTCACTCACACTCTTTTTCTCTCTCTCTCTCCCACCATCTATCGCTGCCCCCCCCACTCTCTCTCTCTCTCTCTCTCTCTCTCTCTCTCTCTCTCTCTCTCTCTCTCTCTCTCTCTCTCTACTTCTATCTATCTATCTATCTGTCTGTCTGTCTATCTACCATATCTGTCTATCTTATCTATCTATCTCAGTTTATCTATATACGTTTCAAAGTAACCTATAGATATACAGTAAATAGAAAAACACACTATTGGGTTAGGTTGCAATGGCAGTCCCCCACATGGGAAACTGACATAAGGCGAATATTAGCTCTTTGTGAAACAACACAATGAAGATTGATTCTATATTGGGAATCCTAAATGTTGTCTTAACTCAATTCTATATAGAGTAAGGATCTTTAGCGAGTACCTGATATCGTACAGGCACGGGACCGACGGCTGTACGTCCTCTGCAAAGGACGAAATCCTGAGAGTTATTCACCTTTCATGTGAATAAATTGGAGGCTGGAATGGGTATTGAACTCCGGACCTAGCAGTTCAGAGGAGAGCGCATTTCCAATGCACTAACCTGGTCCGCATTCATATCTAACTTAGTTAGGAGGTGTGTTGTATTCAAGCAGTCATGGGACGCTAGGGTGACATTTTCATTATATTGCAGAGTTGGTGACCTTTGAAACTAACTAAGATTTGACTCGTGACGAAGACCGCTTGTTACCTTTGTAAGATCTTAGTCTTTTTCTAATGTCTCCAACCGTCTCTGTACCAATGCGCTTGGTTTCCCTCTCTTATCTCTCATGAAGACGGTTCAAACCGAAAATTAAATACTGTAAGTGTGTGTTTTTTGTAATTTCTATATGATTCTTATCTACATTGAACTTTATTTATCCGTATACGTGGATTGGAAATTTTACGTTGAAGTGAAGTTATGAATTTTTGAGCTGTGTTTAGTTAGGAACATAGATATAGAATATAGATATATATTCTATATATACAGGTAATTTTTATACAGGAAATAGATATATACAGGTATTTTTACTGTATCAAGTAGGTATGGTAGTTGATTTTAATTTTTAATTTTCTCTCTATAAAAAAGTGAGTCCTACCTACCCGCGTTCTAAATAAGAAGTATGTTAGAATAAACACACATTTGAGTTCAGTGTCTAAAGCTCCAAAACGTAAAAGAAATTCCAGATCTAATGACAGTTATATACTATAGTAATATTGATATTTTCTACTGTTCTATAGTTCATAATAATATTATGGAATACCATGTATCAGCTCTAAATTTTTGTGAAACACCCGTCAAAGAGGGGCACATCTGCAAGTTTTTAAATTTTTTTTTATTTATTAAAATATTTTAATTCTTTCTTTATTCATTTTGATTATTATTTATCCTTGTCTTCCCCTCCCTCTGTAAGTTGTCAACACTGCTTTAAGAACTCTTTACTTCACTCGTCACTTGTCTTCGAAGCGACTCACATCTTTCTACCTGTTGATGAGGCAGTCAAAATATAGTTTCTGTGATTTCTTTCATCTGTTTTCTTTCTGTTAATTTAGTTGATGGAATCGTTTTATTCAATTGCTTAACTATACATAATTTCTTAGTTAGAAATATAATAGTAATTTACGTTTAGAAATAATTCAAATGTTTTCTCCAGTGTTTCATTATCACTTGAAACTGTAAACAGAACTGCTCCTTTCCCCTTGACGACTTGCCTGTTTACTATTTCTGTTCATTTGCAAGTTACGCAAAGCTTTTCCATAACGTCTCTCTACCTCTCCCGCTATACATACAATTTGAGCTTTTATACCCTTTAGAAAGTTATTCTCGGAAAGTCCCCTTTACAGTGTAAAATTTAATTGTATTAACTAATTATATCTTAATTAGTAATCGCTACTAACTAATTAACTATTAATTAAAAATCAGTGTCATTATTACTTTAATCAAAACTTCGTCGAAAACCGTAAATGGTTTTTTTTCTCTTGATTACTATATTTCATGTATTGAAAAAAAAATATTAGATTTTATAAAAATTTTTAGACATTGTTGATAAAAATATCTTATAAATTTCTTCATTAAACTAGAGGGTCCATTATACTAGAAAAGTATAATCTCTTTTCTATACAAGAACAACAGGATCCCTTGTAATATTTTCTAGGTATATGAATGTGTGGCTCATTCATTATTTGGCACCCATTTTAGTAATGGGCGTTTTCTACCATTTAATGTTGTTATAGGGGGTAGAAAGTGTTGCTCATTAATTATTTGGCACCCATTTTAGTTATGGGCGTTTTCTACCATTTAATGTTGTTATAGGGGGTAGAAAGTGTGACTCATTGATTATTTGGCACTCATTTTAGTTATGGGCGTTTTCTACCTTTTAATGTTGTTATAGGGGGTAGAAAGTGTGGATCTTTGATTATTTGGCACCCATTTTAGTTATGGGCGTTTCCTACCATTTAATGTTGTTATAGGGGGCAGAAAGTGTGGCTCATTGATTATTTGGCACCCATTTTAGTAATGGGCATTTTCTACCATTTAATGTTGTTATAGGGGGCAGAAAGTGTGGCTCATTGATTATTTGGCACCCATTTTAGTAATGGGCATTTTCTACCATTTAATGTTGTTATAGGGGGCAGAAAGTGTGGCTCATTGATTATTTGGCACCCATTTTAGTAATGGGCATTTTCTACCATTTAATGTTGTTATAGGGGGCAGAAAGTGTGGCTCATTGATTATTTGGCACCCATTTTAGTTATGGGCGTTTTCTACCATTTAATGTTGTTATAGGAGGCAGAAAGTGTGGCTCATTGATTATATGGCACCAATTTTAGCTATGGGCATTTTCTACCATTTAATGTTGTTATAGGGGGCAGAAAGTGTGGCTCATTGATTATTTGGCACCCATTTTAGTAATGGGCATTTTCTACCATTTAATGTTGTTATAGGGGGTAGAAATTGTGGCTCATTGATTATTTGGCACCCATTTTAGTTATGGGCGTTTTCTACCTTTTAATGTTGTTATAGGGGGTAGAAAGTGTGGCTCTTTGATTATTTGGCACCCATTTTAGTTATGGGCGTTTCCTACCATTTAATGTTGTTATAGGGGGCAGAAAGTGTGGCTCATTGATTATTTGGCACCCATTTTAGTAATGGGCTTTTCTCCATTTAATGGTTGTTTTATAGGGGTAGTGAAAGTGTGGTTCTAATGATTATTTGGCACCCATTTTAGTTAATGGGCGTTTTTCTGGACCAGTTTAATGTTGTTTATAGGGACTACAAAATCTGGCTCATTTAATTATTTGGCACCCATATTTTGTTATGGGCGTTTTTACCATTTAATGTTGAAAATTATAGGGGGCAAAAGAAAGTGATGGCTATTTGAAATATTGAGCACCCATTTTAGAATTAGTGGGGGGTTTTCTACCTTTTAATGTTGCTATAGGAGGCAGAAAGTGTGGCTCATTGATTATATGGCACCAATTTTAGCTATGGGCGTTTTCTACATTTGTTATAGGAGGCAGAAAGTGTGGCTCATTGATTATATGGCACCAATTTTAGCTATGGGCATTTTCTACCATTTAATGTTGTAATAGGGGACACAAAGTCTGGCTCATTGATTATTTGACACCCATTTTAGTAATGGCTGGAGTCACATTATCGGGTTGATTTTACATTAGGAGTACTAAATTTTACCTAACTCGACAACATTTGCATTTCTGTTCATTAACATGTAGCTGACGTTTTACATGCTCGGGGCCGATGGCTTTATCATTATCTTTAAAGGATGATCTTGAACATAGAAATCTAAACATATTTTATTTTTATGATTACTATAATTTTTTTTGTATTTTGTATATATATATTGAAAAACTCTTACGGAACAAAAAAAAAATGCAATGTTTTTAGTTTGAAACAACTAGAAGAGAATAAAAGCGGAAATGAAGGTGGGGGGGTCTTGATCTATTGGCCGGTCTGATTGGACACGTCGACTACTGGCGCGTCCTTCCAAACCGATTATGGCATCAGCTTGTTTTTCCTGGAGAGAGATAGAGAGGCAAAAAAAAAACTGGGAAAAAAAGCTGACACTGACGGGGAAACATCTCAACAGCAATGAGAATTAGAGCTGGTATAGCTTCGGAAAGCTTTCCAGTAAACATAATACAAACGTAGTTATCCAACTACGTCCTTACTGTATAAAATACCATACTACCTCCATCCAGCTTTGCAGCGAAAATATAAATAATATAATATGTCATACGAGTTTATTTATTGCAAAATTATTTTAGCTATATTTTAAGTAAAACAGAAGTTGTTTGAAATAAATTATCAAATACGACCAATATAACCCATAAATAAGTATAAAAATCACTTTTTTAATATATCACTTCTTCTATATATATATATATATATATATATATATATATATATTCAGGTAACTCACCACAAATTAGAGCGACTATCTTCTCTAATTTGTGGTGAGTTACCTGAATATTTATATCACGTGTTATTGTGACAATTTTCTATATATATATATATATATATATCATGATTTGTGTTTTTGACCCAAACACATTTATATTATGTAATTTTTTTGAGGGTTGAGGTCCAATGAATTTTAAACTAGTCCTTTTTCCGACGTTTCGACATATATTTATGTCATCTTCAGGGCTACAACATGATTGTTTTACAATTAGCACTACTATTACTACTATTTGGTTAATTTATTACATTTTAATATGTACAGTAACAAAGAGGAATTTATTGATAAATCAGTTATTTCGACTATGGATTTTTTTTTATATATATATTGACATAAAGATATTGTCATAATTATTCTTTGCTTTTACAATTATTTTATAAGTATAGAGATTACTATTTGATTACCTTGGAAATCTGTTTATGTTGCTGCATACCTATTTACATGATGGCTACTATTTGTTTGTTGGGAGATTTCTTTACGGTTATGTTCTTTTACTTGTAAAACAAGTAAAGTACTAAAAGCCTATGAAAAAGGTTTTAAAATAAAAACGAAACGTGGAGAACAAGAGTTTCAACTTTTTAACCTAGAAAATAGACCTAATCCCGATTATATAACACAACTATTCTATCAAACTGTCGATATATTATTGAATCTGAGATATATATATATATATATGATTCGCGCTCCATCCTTAGACGTGGGGAGATCTCTCACACTTCGTTCTCTCTTCTAGTCTACTACTGATGACGAACAACAGTTCGAAATATTTAATTCTGTAAGTGTTCTTTTTATTCTTTTTTCTGTATCGTGCTTTGTGTAATTTAAAGTTATATATATATATCTTAGTCTCGTTTTCCAATTTCTTATTGTGGTTTGATCATATATATATATATAAATTGATAAGCTATAAATTCAATTGTTAGTATTTTTTTTTTATTGACAGAAGAGTTAAAAGAAAGTCCCTGGAGACAGCTCATGTTAGATGCCCTCGGTCTTCAAAAAGAATTGATAAACATTTTATTTATAGCAAACCATGTGGGCCAGGGTAGCTCAGTGGCAACGTGCTCTCCTATGGACTGATCGATCTGGGGTTCAATACCCACTTCGACCTTCAATTTATTCTCATAGGATGTGAATAAATGTGAGCGCGTCATCGCTGGGAGATGACGTAAAACCGTCGGTCTTGAGTCTGTACGATGTCAGGTATTCGTTCCCAACTCTACAGGTACAATGATCCCTACTTTAAATACAATTGAGTTAAGTAAACTTTAATACTCGCGGTGTAGTAGAATGTTTATTTTGTGGTGTCATAGAGGAGGCTATGTTCGGGGTGTTGCCTTGCAGTACTGCCAACCTAACCTATTCCAACCATTCACACACCATTTTAACTGAATACTAACAAAAGAAAAAAATACTAGTGCAATATGTTATTGTGTGGTATTTCCTTATATTGGGGGATTTCAAAAATTACGTCTATCACACAAAAACGTTTTAATATGAATCTAACAACCATTTCGAACTCTTAGTGTTCTTCTTCAGATGTACATCTGCACTCTTGAGAGTCCCCAAAAAGAAAAAAAAACTTACTTAAATTATCAATTAATTACTTTTGTTTAATTAAAACAGCTTATCTCTGTCTATGGTGACATGGCTGCAGTAATAATCCAACGTCCAAATACTGTGGTTGACGGTAAGCCTAGATATTTCATATAACAACCCCTCTAAAACATGTCGCTCTGCAAATTAATTTACACGTTCATAACTGATTTCAATTCAATATCGGATTAAATAACCCTTCGAAACTCTATCGTGATTCGATATTATCAGGATTTGAATAAATAAGTTTGTTTTTCTTTTTGTGTTTGTGTCAAAAACTCAAATGAATGTATTACTTGACTATCTGTGTAACCTCCCTGACAATCTAACCCCCTCTATCATGTCATATTCAAAGGCCATCTCGTTAATTCGTCCATTTTATTTCAGCCCAATCATCAATCAATGTCACAAAGTTAATTTTTTTTTCTTTTATGTCATTTAAGTATTTTTAAATATGGTTTCCAGTATTATTGTGCTTTTTCATTTCCATCTATTTTGTGGATGGATTATAAAAAGAATTTGTTTCGTCTTGAAATAATTTCATGCATAGATCTGCAGATGGTATATATATATATATATATATATACTTTTTCGTTGAAAATACTATCCAAAACGGACAAATATAATTCGATATAGACAAAGAAACATAGAGAAATCAAAACAACACACTTACAGTCTCTAATTTTCGGTTTGAACCGTTTGACAGTGCGCTTGGTTTCCCTCTCTTATCTCTCCTGAAGACGGTTCAAACCGAAAATTAGGGACTGTAAGTGTGTTCTTTTGATTTCTCTATGTTTCTTTGTCTATATTGAAATATATATATAACACTTAATATATATATTTCCCATAAACAGTAACACATAGACTGAAACATAACAGTGACTCACTTTTCAATATTTCGACCGTAATGGCGGTCGTCCTCAAGAGAAGAAGTGAATAAACGTAAGTCATATAAAAAAGTGAGTCTTTCTTATGTTTCTGTCAATGTGTCACAGTTTATTTTAAGTATATATGTATATATATATATGATCAAACCACAATAAGAAATGGGAAAACAAGACTAAGATCTTTCAACCGTAACAAGCGGTCTTCGTCAGAGTCAAAAACCCAACTCTGACGAAGACCGCTTGTTACGGTTGAAAGATCTTAGTCTTGTTTTCCCATTTCTTATTGTGGTTTTATCATTGATTGTTGTTTCACGTGTTTATGTGAAATCTTTTTATGTATATATATATATTATATATATATATATACTTCAGCGATCCTGAAGGCTTCAATCAACCAGGTTAACTTGTTATTATATTTTTTGTTTCTTTCATTTAGCTCTCTGAAGATGTTGTAACGAAAGGCTTTAGAGCATTGTATCTAATATATATTTGTTTATTGTGGTTGTTTAATGCATATATATATATAAAACTATCTTTAAAAGTATTTAATTACTGTAAGTCCGCGACTTTCTGGATATTGAAAGTTTATAATAAAAGCACTATATGTAAGACCCCTCCCTGCTATCTTTTCATTGGGTTTGTGTTAGTTTTACAATCCGACACTACATACATTGTGACGCTGGAAGGCTTTCAGTTTTCCTTTCCCAGGCTATTTTATAGATTCTGTTCAATAGTTGAGATTCCACTCTACACCCCCTAATCCCTGGCTCATATTTCTCGCCTCCAACCAAATTGTTTCCTGATGTTCCCTACCATCTCTCTTGATACAATACCGCCCCTCTCACTCTCTCATATGTACTCTTCATCTCCTTTCATTATTTTCCTCTGTAAGAGAAAAGAAATTCAGCAAAATCTATATTTGTTTTGAATTTTATATAGTTGCCTATATGTTTAAAGAAATGTCAATCATTAATTGGCATAATATTAATAACTGTAATCTTCTTTTGTAAGAACATGCATTTCTGCACGTCACGTTAGTAATTAATCCCAACAAGCAGAAATACCCGGCGTTGCCCGGGTCTAGAAGTTTTAAGTATTAAATATGAAATGATCGAAATGAAAATTGGGTTCAATATTATTTTATGCATTATTGTCTTACGATTCTTCATTCATGATCTACAGTCCCTTGGACGTTTTTTAACATTTTCAGGAGTATAGTGGTACCTAGGCTATGAAAGAAGCATCCTAGGGCAAAAAATCATTATATAACTTTGAGCTCAATTTTTATTTCCAAAATTCATATTTTATGCATTAAGGCCGTAGACGCCATATTTCTTGAGAAAAAATGCAAAAACTAAAAATTGGCATAATTTTTGAGGTTTTTGGGCCCTAGGGGGCCGGGGTTAGGCTGCCCCTTAGAGTTTAATAGCCTAAAACCACCCCAAGACCTATAGTAAGTGCCTTGCAAAAGAATTTTTGAAAAAGGTCCATTGTAGGCCGAATGCATAAGGTACAAACATACATACATACATACAGAGCCACGAAGAGAATTTATATATAGATAGAGCTCGATTTTTATTTCCAACATTTCACATTTTATGCATTAAGGCCGTAGACGCCATATTTCTTGAGAAAAGATGCAAAAACTAAAAATTGGCAAATTTTTGAGGTTTTTGGGCCCTAGGGGCCTGGGTTAGGCTGCCCCCCAGAGTTTAATAGCCTAAAACCTCCCCAAGACCTATAAAAGTGCCTTGCAAAAGAATTTTTGAAAAAGGTCCATTGTAGGCCGAATGCATAAGGTACAAACATACATACAGAGCCACGAAGAAAATTTATATATAGATTCTGAAACTTGTTAAAAAAATGAAGGTCAAATCTACAATTTGTGAATGAAATTTGTTTGAAAGATAATGTGACACTTGGGACAAAAAATTGTTTTTTGAAAATTGTAATGTGAAACTTGTGACAAAATGTTTAATAGTTGAAATTGTTATGTGAAACTTGTGGCAAAAAATAATTGTTTGGAATTTATAATTTGAAACTTTTAAAAAAAATTAAGAAACTATTGATAATAGCTAAAGCTTTGTTAAAGTTAATAAGAAACCCATATAAAAATACAATAATTGTCTTTAATATCAATCTGAAAACAATAATAAAATTTCTGGTACCTGGTTGTTTCCAATTGAACAAAGCGTGTGGAAATATTATCATAAAGATTAACCTACCTGCGGCCGCCATTACAATTAAAGTCAAAATGTAAACAAACAGGTTATACAGCAAACCTTATCTATTATAATATTTTGGATATTACATGAACCACAACTCTGAATTTCGATTTTCATTTCCAACATTTCATATTTTATGCATTAAGGCCGTAACGTCATATTTCTTACAAAAACCAAAAACTCAAATCGCAAAATTTTGCTTTACGATCTTAGGGTCGGGGTTAGGATGCCCCAAAGTATTACGCCCACACCCCAAGACCTTCTAAATGCCTTGCAAAAGAATATTTTGAAAAAAAATTGAGCCAAATCATATTGTTACAAATTTATACATATCAAATACATAAAAATCAATCATTAATTACATAATATTAATAACTTAATACTCATTTTAAACATCATACTCAGCACGTAGTAATTAATCCAATGAATTGCTATTATTATTTAATTAGAGCCTCAACTGCATGTCATGATGAGTGAAATAATTAGTTATTACTTGCACAATCTAATGCCGTTTTAAACTGCTGATCATTTTATTTAATTAATGGAATTAAATTGCGTCTAAATTAGTAATTACCAATTATAATAAAATCTCCTGAACTGATTCTTTAATAACTTACAAAGCTGGAAAAAAGAAAAAATATTTCGAAATGGTGTATGTTCTTAGATAAAATTGCATATTTTACTGAAAAAATATTAAATGTGGAAATGGAATAATTTTTTTTAATGGTTTTAAATAAAAAAAAAACGTAAGTAAAGTGGAATTTGTTTGTTCTGTTTTGTATGGAGCATTTGGAACTCAAACACATACGAACTCACAGAATTACACAAACATACACACGAGAACATACAAAGTAACATACAAATACAGACAAGCTCACACACTTAAACACACAGGCAATCACGATGACAGAGAAACACGAGAATACAGAGATACAAAACAGACACAATACGGTCTCATCTCGTATAGTCGAGTTGGAGTCGTTGGACAACACGTACACCAGTATACGAGATGAGACCGTAGTATTTACAAGTAACTTAATGATTGATAACGTACAAAAAAGGTCTAAAAACTCCTATTCGGCTAACTACAATCATTAAGTTACTTGTAAATACTACGGTCTCATCTCGTATACTAGTGTAGGTGTTGTCCAAGATGGATTAATTCAAAAGCAGGTTTTATGTGAAGATGCAGAACTTTAAAAACAAGTCCTCCATACGTGGTATGAGACTAAATCTACTAATGTGATAACTGCACAATTACATCAATGAATGCAGGTTATTTTTGTTATTATAACATTTATAATAATTGAATGGCTAAATATCTTTTGAAGATACAAATATATAATACAGTAATTTTTTATTTGTTAAATAATTTTAAAAAGAATGATGTGAAATAGAAAGTCTTTCCTTTTGGCAAAAGAAATTGGAAGGGAAGGTTTTTAAATTTACGATAATTAGGAACGTGAACAGTGTTGCTAAAAAGAACGACTAAATGAAAGCAGAGGAAATTCTGCGTAGAGTTATGGAGACAGTTAGTTAAGAGGTAGTTAGTCGGGAAATGATGAAAGTTAGGTAGTAAACACCGTCACTTGGGGCTGTGAACAGCCCCAAATCTTTACTGAAATATAGTACGTCTTTGAGACTGTAGTACTAGTGACATTCAGTACGTGTAGGAGAGGTAGACTACTCATACTAAACCAGTCTTTGATTTTACGTACACGTAAAAAAAAAAGGATAATATTTTACAATGCACTAAATAATCACGTATTTTAACGAATACAATGAATTAGCATGATTGTGTCATCTAAATTAACAATTTCATAGGTATTATAAAAATGCTTTATGAATGGTTTCTTAAACCATTAATTAATTATTAATTAGTTTTCCAAAGTAATTAGAGACAATTCTCAAGAGATGATCATTTCGTTTAAGATTTCAGTCATTTGTGCAAGTAATGCCTAATAATTAGTTATAATTTTATTTTAATGAAGGAATTATATATTATGATAATATTTAATGGCATTCTGTTTGCAAGTAATTACTGATAATTAGTTTTCATGATATGATTGTTTTTCTTTCAAATGCCCTCATTATGGGCTTTATCCTTTTAGTGTTATTCTCGGAGGCGGAAACTGTTGCTCATTTATTATTTGGCACCCATTTTACTAATGGGTTGACTCTACATTAGAAGTTCAAAATTTTGCATGACTCAATTGCATCTAGATTAGGAGATCTTTAACGTAAATGTTATCTCCTCTATAAAGAAATCGTAGGCTAGAATGAGAATTGAACCTGGGATCTACCAGTCCAGTGGCCAGTACGTAATCCATTGAGCCACTCTGCCCATAGATTTATCGTACAGTCGCCTGAAGAATATTAAAAACCATTATTTAAATAAATGTTCTTTAAGTATAACCAAAAATGCAAATTTATATTATAAAACAAAGAATTTATGACTTTTTTAATACTATTAAAAAAAGCTCTTAAATGCATATATATATTTTTTAGATGTTATCTGAAGAAGAACATCAAGTGTTCGAAACGCGTTGTTTAGTTTCTTGTAATAAACTTCTTTGTGTGGAACTTAATACTTCTCCTAACATGAGTAAACACCACAGTACAGTATAACAGTATATGTTTTCCCATTTCCTATTGTGGTTTGGTCATTGATATATATAATATATATATATATATATATATATATATATATATATATATATATAATATATATATAGACACTTTGAATTGAAATTGAAATCAGACGGTCCAAACGGACAAATAATTAAAGTTACAGCTAGAGAACACAAGAAAAAGGACGAACACTCACGAATTTCGATTATTTCGGCGTCTTGCCGTCTTCAGGAGAGTAGAAAGAAAGAAAATAAAATAAAAGGAGAAAGAATGAAGGAACGGAGACGTAAATGCGTCCACTGGCCGATGTAAACTGGCGCGATACAATGACACGCAGTGCAGCCACCTTACCAACGTAAACCAGTGTAGGCTGTGAGTTAAAAAAATTATAAAAGTGATATTTAAGTAAAAGGGAGGAGAAAAGTAAAAAAGAGAAAGGAAAGGAAAAAAACATAAAACTAACTAAAATTAAACGGGGAAAAAAATAAATAAATAAATAAATGAATGAATAAATAAATAAAAATAAAAATAAAATAAAAAAATCATCAGATTAAATTTAGACCAGGGGAATTTCTTGCACCCAATAACCAAATGAAGGCTTCCTCAGAAGCCCTTAGAGTGGTCTGGGTGTCATCATTTGAGAGTTTTCTTAATATTTTAACCCTGAAGCAATCGTTGAAGGGAAGGTTATGGAGATTGGCGTGGGTGGCAACAGGCAGCTGCTTGCGTTGACCAACGGATGACCTGTGACCATTCATACGGAGGCTAAGTGACGTGGAAGTCAGGCCCACGTAGAATGAGTCACATCCATTTCATCACAGCCATTTCATTTCGACAGTGAACAACCATTCATACCCTCTCTCCTTTGCTAGTTCTTGCACTTCCAGCAATTGTGTTTATCGTCTGGACTGCACACAATGTGACTCATTCTACGTGGGCCTGACTTCCACGTCACTTAGCCTCCGTATGAATGGTCACAGGTCATCCGTTGGTCAACGCAAGCAGCTGCCTGTTGCCACCCACGCCAATATCCATAACCTTCCCTTCAACGATTGCTTCAGGGTTAAAATATTAAGAAAACTCTCAAATGATGACACCCAGACCACTCTAAGGGCTTCTGAGGAAGCCTTCATTTGGTTATTGGGTGCAAGAAATTCCCCTGGTCTAAATTTAATCTGATGATTTTTTTATTTTATTTTTATTTTTATTTATTTATTCATTCATTTATTTATTTATTTATTTTTTTCCCCGTTTAATTTTAGTTAGTTTTATGTTTTTTTCCTTTCCTTTCTCTTTTTTACTTTTCTCCTCCCTTTTACTTAAATATCACTTTTATAATTTTTTTAACTCACAGCCTACACTGGTTTACGTTGGTAAGGTGGCTGCACTGCGTGTCATTGTATCGCGCCAGTTTACATCGGCCAGTGGACGCATTTACGTCTCCGTTCCTTCATTCTTTCTCCTTTTATTTTATTTTCTTTCTTTCTACTCTCCTGAAGACGGCAAGACGCCGAAATAATCGAGATTCGTGAGTGTTCGTCCTTTTTCTTGTGTTCTCTAGCTGTAACTTTAATTATATATATATATATATATATATATATATATATATATATATATATATATATTATATATATATTACCCTTCTTGAAGAACTTTGGTCGTCTTGAACTTTACTGCCTAGCATAGACCTCTAAAATGACATTTTTATTTTTACTTTTAGATGCTCTAGTAACTTCTGTAGACCCTTGAAGATACATATGGATAACGTTGGTAACACTGGCTTTTGATTGAAAGAATGCGAGTGGGCCAGCACTAAACTCTATACTTAAACAGTAGGTTTTTGAACGTAGGCGTCTTTCCTAATTTGCTTAACTAGAAGATAAACATATTTGGATATATGCCGGTTAATTATACTTTATGGTATAATTAAATAAAACCGTTTTCCTTGTATAACAAACAAGTATATAATTACAAATGGTAAATAAGTATAGAAGACAGGTATGTCTGTGGGAGTTAATTGATTGTAATTGTTGAGGGCTAACTCGGTAAGCCTGTATTACGAGGGTCTATTCGATTTGCATTGAAAACAAGTACAGTTTAGTGGCGTAGACCTGATATCTTCAATTCTGCCGTTATGGCGAACTGAATTTTAATAATATTAAATATGCATGAGAGGGAGGGGAGGTGTACTGGGGTGAGAGCGGGTGGGGGGGGACGTTTATTTTATAGCGCTGAGCTGGCATCCGCAAGATATCCTTTAAGATTAACGCAGCAAATTATATCCCCCCCCCCCTCCTCCCTCACGACATCCCTTGTAAAACTCTCTCAATGAACATCATGTGTATTTAGCCATATTAATCTCATTCTCCATTGAACCTTCTATATTTAACTATGTTTAAAATTATCTGACTTTTGATCCTTTATGCTGGTACCTTGTCATCGCATTTCTTTCACGTTCTCTACAAATATTGATATGCAAAACAACTTTTGATATATAAATGTTTTTTTTTCTAAACTGGTCTTTTGTTTACACAAGCTAAGCACTCGGAATCTTGCACTTTTTACTATATTTTTACACGCATCTACAGCGTGCTTGGTCTCCCTTTCATTTCTCCTAAAGACGTATTGCCCGAAAATATGAGTTTGTAAGTGTGTCTCTTTCTCTATGTGTTGCTTTTCTTCGTTTTTGAGCTGATTTTCGTCCAGTTTGGATATTTCATTCGAATTTTTAGTGTATATATATATATATATATATATATACACGATAAAGAGGTTTCACATAAACACGTGAAACAACAATCAATGATCAAACCACAATAAGAAATGGGAAAACAAGACTAAGATCTTTCAACCGTAACAAGCGGTCTTCGTCAGAGTCAAAAACCCAACAGAGTCAGTTGGGTTTTTGACTCTGACGAAGACCGCTTGTTACGGTTGAAAGATCTTAGTCTTGTTTTCCCATTTCTTATTGTGGTTTGATCATATATATATACATACCATGATAAATGAAAAATGGTCCGGTAGGACAGATAACACTTAAAATAAACAGTGACACATAGACTGAAACATAAAAAAGATTCACTTTTCAATATTTCGACCGCTATTACGGTCGAAATATTGAAAAGTGAGTCTTTTGTTATGTTTCAGTCTATGTGTCACTGTTTATTTTAGGTATATATATACAGTTTAATGTACATATATTACACAAAGCACGACACAGAAAAAAGAATAAAAAGAACACTTACAGAATTCAATATTTCGAACACTGTTGTTCGTCATCAGGAGTAGGCTAGAAGAGAGGACAAAGTGAGTGAGATCTCCCCACGTCGAAGAACGGAGTACGAATATATGTATATATATATATATATATATATATATATATATATATAATATAGCGCGATATAACCCTAGCCTAAATGTCTGAAGTAATGATTTTAACTCTGTGTCTAGTTTTAAGAATTTTGATAATAGTTTCAAACTTGTAAGGGAGACGAAGAGGTGAATGGACCACAGGTAGTTTTGGCCGACCCTGTCACCATGCATACCTTCCCCTCCCCTCACTCCTACCTTAGCTTTACTTCCTGGTTTAAATCCACCCATAGTCTTTGTTTAGACACCGTTCACTTATTTTATTTTAACTTCTGTGCATTAACCTTAATAAATTTAAGTTGTACCTGAGGATGGCGAATGACAGCCGAAAGATTGTATTATTCTTTTAGTTATAGTTATTTTAGTAATAAAAACAGTTTTTTCAAAAAGTGGTTTATTTAAGTGTTTTCATGGTTCACCTCAAGTTTATAGTTCGTGTTTATGTATTTCGCTAACCTTCTTTGGAAGCTACCAGAGTCTCACCGTAAAGTGATAAGAAAACTAGAGAGTGTCAACAAGAAATTGGTCAATGCAGAAGCTGCTTCTTATTTTAAATATATATATATATATATTTGTAAATTTTGGTAGCAGTCCTTCCTGTATACATATATTGTTAAAACTTAGACCATATTTTTAACATATTAAGTTTCAGCTAAATATGGTCTAATTTTTAACAATGTTTATATATATATATATATATATATATATATATATATATACTATATATATATATATATATATATATATATATATATATATATATAATATATATATATATATATATATATATAAAATTGTTTATTTATGTACACAAGGCTTTTCAATAGCAGAATATATACGTTTACAAATGATGTAATTCTGACGTATAAAGATTCTTTCTCCGTTTTCTGCTTAAGTTTTCCAGGTTAAATAAGATTATTTGAAAACATGAGTCAGCGAAACGCATTTATTAGTATTACTGCTGAATCATTTTATCTAGAAAAAAAAACAAGACTTTTGTACTTTTTATAATTTTTTTTTTATATTTTGTTAACTTTTTTCTAATTACTTAGTAGTAATGAAAAGGCATTACGAAATAGTTTACTTACTTGAATTAATTTTTTTTTTTAAAGTTATAATAATGTTTTTCAAAGTCATTATGCCGAGGGTGTGTGTGTGTGTGTGTGTGTGTGTGTGTGTTGGTGGTGGTGGGGAGGTTCCATTTGTCAGGAAAGCCGGAAATGTTTCCACCCCCACCCCTCCCTAACATACACACACACACACACACACACACAAACATACCTCCTGGTGTCTGTGGAATTCCAAGTACAATTATAGTGTCCAACTATTTGCAACGTACATTTCTCTTTCACCCTCCACCCTCTCCCTCTCTCTCACATACTCGCTCTCTCGCTCTCTCAACCTGTCTCGCGAACTTCTGCAAACTCAACCCCACCTCCGACAGTCTAAATGTCTAATTCTCATATTATTCCGCTTTGTACTGCATAAAACCTTTTCAACAAACACTTTTCTATTGTCTTTCACTTTAACTAAGACTTTCCTAATTTGTAATAACATAAAAAAAAATAAAATTAAAGAATTTGTCATTTTTCATTTTTGAAATTAAAAAAAAAAAAAAAGAGAAGAAAGCTTATTTTAATTAGTAAAATTGTTGTTTAACTTTTTGTTTTTGAATATTTTAATTGTTATAACTATTAACTACTGAGATTTTGAGAAAGTCGGAGATATATCAGATAGCGGAAAGTCGGCTAAGGTAATTAAAAATGATCTTCATCTTTAAATTTGTTATTATCTTTAGAACTTACCGTCTTCATTTCCCTATTACTTCCTATTTTCTTTCTACAATTTCATTTCGCGTTAATTCGTTAACGTACATACTTAATTTGTTAAAGTATAGTACTTTTATTCTTTTCTTTCCAAATTTGTTTGCATCTTTATGTTAAAAAAGAAAAAAGAAATGTTTCTATTTATAGTACTGAACTGTTATATTTTATTGATTTTGTCTAACATGTTAGTTGGTCAGCTCCTTTTTCAGTTAGATACGTCCTGTTAGAAGGAAGTTAGTTCGTAGTATCGAATATCTCAGTCTGAAAATCGTGAATGCCCAAACTGCGAATTACTTTAATGAAACACACGCACACACAAACACACACACACATAAATATATATATATATAAAGATTTCACATAAACACGTGAAACAACAACCAATGATCAAACCACAATAAGAAATGGACTCAGTTGGGTTTTTGACTCTGACGAAGACCGCTTGTTACGGTTAAAAGATCTTAGTCTTGTTTTCCCATTTCTTATTGTAGTTTGATCATTGATATATATATATATATATATATATATATATATATATTCACTTGATAAACGGAAAGACAATCCAAACTGGACACAATAACAGTGCAAAATTGAGGATAGGTAGAACAGAAAGTAAAAGAAACACACTTACAGACTCGAATTTTCGGGTAATCCGTCTTGAGGAGAAAAGAGAAAGAGAGACCAAGCACGTTATAGACGCAACGGCTAGTAACCAACCAACGGCATTTTAGAGTAGATCATCATGTTATCGTTTTTTTTTTAAATATTATATTTTATGCAGCACATAAAAGAAAAGTGTTTAAATTATCATCACAGAGAAGTAGCTGTATAGTGTTTAGTATTTGAGAATCATCTATAAAAGTCTTTTGGGGATGATTTTCTTTTCCAAGTGTTAATTAAGCATATACGTATATATATTTAACAATGGGGATGATTTTTTTTTTTTGAAGGACCCATGAGGTTGCTTCTTTTCTATCGAGTTATTCCTCCCCCTCCTCCCTCTCTCTCTCTCTCCCCCTCCCCTTACTCCTGTGGTGTGTGTGCGTGACCAAAGAAGTAAAACATTTATCTTTCAATAGAATCTGAAAAGCCTGTAGAGTAAGAGAATTTTAATAACTCTTCCCCCCCCCCCCCACCCACCACTCGCATTGATTCATCTGAGTGTAATTTAATCATTCACGACTTCTATCAGTTCATTCAAATAAAGTTCTTTTTTTAGTTACATTATATGTAATATTGATGCTGTAAATTTATATAATGTTTTGATCTATACATTATATATTATATTTCATTTTATTTTTTAAGACACTCATTCTTAACTAGTTTCCCTTTTACATCTTTTTATCTAACTTTACCTTTTATGGATTATTGCAGAATTTTTTTTTTCTACAATTCCTTCTGATTAATTTATATTTTCCCAACTTGTATTGCTTATCTGTATTTCTGTTTATACTTCCTCTTAATTCTATTACTTCAAGACCGGGGACAGGGAGCAGCACTGGCGGTTGCCGTGTCGGTTACTAGCTGTTGCGTCTACAATGTGCTTTGCCTCCCTTTCTCTTTTCTCCTGAAGACGGATTACCCGAAAATTTGAGTCTGTAAGTGTGTTTCTTTTACTTTCTGTCCTGGCTATCTTCAATTTTGAACTGTTATTGTGTCCACTTTGGATCGTCTTTCCGTTCATCAAGTGTATATGTATATTTATATAGTTCAATGTACATAAAGAAACATAGAGAAATTAAAAACACAAACTTACAGTCTCTAATTTTCGGTTGAACCGTCTTCAGGAGATATAAGAGAGGGAAACCAAGCACACTGGTACAGAGACGGTTGGAGACGGGTATTGAATACCTGAGAGCGCTCTTAACCTAAATATCCGTGTTTCAGGCTGAGGCACGACAAGAACGGAGGCGCTTGGTGCCCCAAGTCGATGGTCAGCAACGAGACGACTGAATACCTGGAGATCCGCTTGCGCGGGCTGACAGCAGTGACGGGCACCAAGACGCAGGGCCGCTACGGCAATGGGCACGGCAAGGAGTACGCCGAGCAGTTTCTACTCGACTACTGGCGACCTGGTCTGGACCGGTGGCGCCGGTGGGTCGACCCGAGCCTCAACAAGGTAACTAGCCATTCGTATTGTCATTGTGTATGCACCCTGAGACATTTAACTTTCCAATATATACAGTATGCTATAGCTTAGAACAAAATAAATTAGCATCATGACATGTATGAACTCATAAAAACCACAATATGAAATAGCAAAACAACACTAAGATCTTTCAACCATCAGAGTCAAAAATCCAACTAACTCCAGTTAGACCGCTTGTTACGGTTGAAAGATCTTAGTCTTGTTTTCCCATTTCATATTGTTGTTTGATCATTGATTTATGTGTGTGGTTTGATTATTGATCATTGGTTTGATCATTGGTTATGTGTGGTTTGATTTCACGTGTTTATGTGAAATCTTTTTACCGATGTATAATTCATACATACTACATACGAATTCTTCTGCGTCCTGTAACTACATGATGCATATAAATATTATTAATTATTTTAATAATTATTTAATTAACATATGCATTCCATGGAGCTATAATGGTGTATTAAACAAGTGTTATGTCTTTCGAGTATCCTTCTTAGACACCTGTTGAGAACTACATAGACATTACCGTAGTGTTCCTACTATAATGTACATTCGTTTTGTGTATCTCCCAAACTACATTCTAGAATTTTGTAACATACTATAGATTGCCATAGACTACGGTGGTGATATCTACCATTCTTTGTGTTACTTCTTACTTGCTTTTTATGTGTCTATAAGTCATTCAAGATAACCATAAACTATGCTGGTGATATCTACCACTCTTAATAAGTATGCTGGTGATAAGTATGTTAATTCATACTTACGTTTTATGTTTGTAATTTATTAAAGCCTGACTAAAGTTGTGAAGTTATTACAGTTATTAAAGGTAAAAGCCGGTAACTGTCGCCGATAGAAGTAATTGCTGATAATATGGTAATGCTCTGCCTCGATCCTTACTGAAATGTGTGCGGAATAACAAATGAGCCAAACTTAAGGTGAAAGTCTATAAGTGTAACCATTGGAAACAGTTACTGATAATATGGTAGTGTTCTTTCTCTCCATCCTTTTTGAAGTGCGCGCCGAATAACAAATGAGCCAAACTTAAGATGAAAGCCTATAAGTGTAGCCGTTAGAAGCAATTCCTGTTAAAATGGTAATCTTCCGCCACGATCCTTACTAAAATTGTGCCGAATAACAAATGAGCCAAACCTAAGGTGAAAGCCTGTGAGTGTAACCATTGGAAAGAATTACTGTTAATATGATAGTGTTCTTTCTCTCGATCCTTTTTGAAATGGGCGCCAAATAACAAATGAGCCAAAATTAAGATGAAAGCCTATAAGTGTAGCCGTTAGAAGCAATTCCTGTTAAAATGGTAATCTTCCGCCACGATCCTTACTAAAATTGTGCCGAATACAAATGAGCCAAACCTAAGGTGAAAGCCTGTGAGTGTAACCATTGAAAACAATTACTGTTAATATGATAGTGTCCTTTCTTTCGATCCTTTTTGAAATGGGCGCCAAATAACAAATGAGCCAAAATTAAGATGAAAGCCTATAAGTGTAGCCGTTAGAAGCAATTCCTGTTAATATGGTAATCTTCCGCCTCGATCCTTACTAAAATTGTGCCGAATAACAAATGAGCCAAACCTAAGGTGAAAGCCTGTGAGTGTAATCATTGGAAAGAATTTCTGTTAATATAGTAATGTTCTATCCGGATCCTTTCTGAAATGGGTGCCGAATAACAAATGAGCCAAACATTCCATTCTTAGAAGAGTACTAAATGTAATAGACTATCTTACTATGATAATGTTACTAGAAAAAATTGGTGCCAAATAACAAATGAGCCAAACTTTTCATTCCTATAACAGTACTAAAGATAATACGAGTAGACTATCTTACTATGGTAATGTTCTTTTATATTAGGAAGAAATGGGTGCCGAATAACAAATGAACCAAACTTTCCATTCATATAAGAGTACTAAAGGTAATAGGCTGTCGTACTATGGTAATGTTCTTCTATATTAGGAAGAAATGGGTGCCGAATAACAAATGAACCAAATTTTCTATTCATATAACAGTACTAAAGGTAATAGACTGACTATCTTACTATGGTAATGTTCTTTTATCATAGAAAGAAATGGGTGCCGAATAACAAATGAGTCATACTTTCCTAACAGTACTAAAGGTAATATACTATCTCACTGTGGTAATGTTCTTTTATCGTAGAAAGAAATGGGTGCCGAGTAACAAATGAGCCAAACTTTCCTAACAGTACTAAAGGTAATAGACTATCTTACTGTGGTAATGTTATTTTATCATAGAAAGAAATGGGTACCGAATAACAAATGAGCCAAACTTTTCTAACAGTACTAAAGGTAATAGACTATCTTACTGTGGGTAATGTTCCTTTATCATAGAAAGAAATGGGTGCCTAATAACAAATGAGCCAAACTTTTCTAACAGTACTAAAGGTAATAGACTATCTTACTGTGGGTAATGTTCTTTTATCATAGAAAGAAATGGGTGCCGAATAACAAATGAGCCAAACTTTTCTAACAGTACTAAAGGTAATAGACTATCTTACTGTGGGTAATGTTCTTTTATCATAGAAAGAAATGGGTACCGAATAACAAATGAGCCAAACTTTTCTAACAGTACTAAAGGTCATAGAATATCTTACTATGGTAATGTTCTTTTATCATAGAAAGAAATGGGTGCCGAATAACAAATGAGCCAAACTTTTCTAACAGTACTAAAGGTAATAGACTATCTTACTGTGGGTAATGTTCTTTTATTATAGAAAGAAATGGGTGCCGAATATCAAATGAGCCAAACTTTCCTAACAGTACTAAATGTAATAGACTATCTTACTGTGGGTAATGTTCTTTTATCATAGACTGAAATGGGTACCGAATAACAAATTAGCCAAACTTTTCTAACAGTACTAAAGGTAATAGACTATCTTACAATGGTAATGTTCTTTTATCATAGAAAGAAATGGGTGCCGAATAACAAATGAGCCAAACTTTCCTAACAGTACTAAATGTAATAGACTATCTTACTGTTGTAATGTTCTTTTATCATAGAAAGAAATGGGTGCCGAATAACAAATGAGCCACACTTTCGGCCGTCTACAATAGTGTAAAGGTGAGAATGCCTATAAGTGTGTGAGAATTAGTAATTTTTGTTGGTGATTGATGGGTACAAAGCTGTGGGGACTAGTATCGAGCTTGTGTTAATGTTGCCGCAAGCGAGCATCAGCTCGGGTTTGGAATGAAGACGCCCTGACGATACCCCGGTCACGTGTGCACAAGATGGTGCAGTGTAATGGGATTGCAGAGCTCGGACACTTGTTGCAAAGGTGGGTCAGAGCGTTTCGCTCGACAATAGGCAATCAGCCAAAACCCATTCATTCCCTGCTAGAATGGAGCTAGAACGGGGCAAATAAACTTTCACACACCAGTTCCGCCCAACTAAAGTCTATTCCGAATTCAGACGGTCTGTTGTTTTTTTTGTTTTGTATTAAGAATCTATGTATTAATATCACTTTGTATTGCAAATGACAAACCAATGTGGGTTATTTTTACATTACTATAAGTAAAGAATAGTAATCATAAAGATTAGAGAGGAAAAAAACACTAAGTCTTCCCATACTAAAAGGATTTAGCAACATCAAGCGTTTCGAACACTTGGTATTCTTCTTCAGGTTACATCTGCTACTCGGGTAGTGCCTCTATCCCTGTCTAACATCACAAAGTTTCAAACACTTGGTGTTCTTCTTCAAGTTGCAACTGAAGTTCTAAAACTCTTTTTTACCTCTGGGTTTCTTATGTTATGAATTAACTCTCCATATTTCATTCTATGGAATTTATTCTTCGACATGTTTCAGTGCTACAATCACCATCGTCAGGAAAATTATCACATAGAATAAAATAAAATAAAATATAAAATATACATATCAATGATCAAACCACAATATGAAATGAGAAAAGAAGACTAAGATCTTTCAATCGTAACAAGCAGTCTTCGTCAGGGTCAAAAATCCAACTGACTCAGTTGGGTTTTTGACTCTGACGAAGACTGCTTGTTACGGTTGAAAGATCTTAGTCTTCTTTTCCCATTTCATATTGTGGTTTGATCATTGATTGTTATTTCACGTATTTATGTGAAATTTTTATATATATATATTATATATATATTATATATATATATATATATATATATATATATATATAGGTGTATAATGTAATCGGGATTCGGTCAATTTTCCAGGATCAAAATCAAACTGTCAATGCCGACGTTTCGGTTTTATTTAAAACCTTTTTCATAGTCCTACAAATTATTATTGATATATTATTGAATTCGTTATATATATATATATATATTGATAAAAGTATCGACGGTGGAATAGAAACAAAACTATAGTTCATCGGGACTCGGTCAATTCTGACCGAGTCCCGATAAACTATAGTTTTGTATATATATATATATTTCTTACATTACTATATACACTCTGAAGAGTATATATACAGTCCCCCCCCCCCTCCCCCTTTAGACTTACAATGGATGTGGCTTACTATTTTATCATATCCGCTGAGGAATATAGTTAAACGGTTGTTTAAATTGAGATAACTATTTGTTAGTGTGTTGTGTTTGGCTGGAAGATATTTGGTGACACGTGCCTTTGAATTTACCATTAATTCATCTTGCCATCTCCTTAAAAATGCTGTTTTCTTACAAACTTTTTTAAATAATAGTTTTAAGTCCACTAGCTTTGTTAAGTTAGATTGAACATACACCTAAACACATAACCAATTGATCCTTTGTGCTTCCATACAATCAACATTCTGAATAGAGAGTCGTAAATTTTGCCTAACTCAAGTGTATTTAGAGTAGGGATATTGTACAGGGTCAGGATAGACGGCTGAACGTCCTTTCTAAGGGTTGACATACCATACATAGATAGGCTTTCACCTCCGGCGTGAATAAATCGAAAGCCAAAACTGAACATTTACCAAATCAGAAGAGAGCGCGCCCTGCCATTGGGCTACCTTCCTCCCCCACCACCCCCCAGGCCTTGTTATTCAAATCATTTATTCAACTAAACGACCAAAACTACTTGTTGAAGCAATAAATGATTGTAATGAATTATTCCCCGTCTCATCAACAGGTGGTCCAATGATAGAACTGTTCAATTTTACATAAATACTCTTCTCGTTTGGCTCAGTTAATTAGTTACCAAATTTATCAATTAGTAATCTTCATTAGAGAGATGCCTTTGCTGTCCCATAGTATCAGCTTCTAATGTGGTATGCAATTCAATACTTGTGCCCAACTAATTACAGAAATTAGTTAATTAATATTAATGGGTTTAATTAATAAGCCTTATTTATATTTGATCTGGTTATAATTAGTGTTTACAATCAATAATATAACCAGTTTTCAATATATTCGAAAAAATAATGACGAAATAATGAGACTACGGTTAATTAAATACACTATTTTAATATATATATATATATATATATATATTTGTGTATTTTGGGAGCAGACCTTCAATCAAACATGTTTTATTAAAAATTATGCCAATTTTAACTTTTGTTCTTTTCCGAGTTAATTTTTCAAGTTTTCTCACTATGGACTTCCACCTTTCTGGTAAAATATAAAGTAATTCACCAAAAGATTTATTCTTGACTTCCATTTTATTAACTAACAAGTTTTAACTATAACAAACAAATTAACCTTACATACAAATTATATACGACGTTTCGGTCAGCTCTGACCATCTTCAGGCACTAATAACAATTCATAACAGAACTCAAATACAAAAATAAGAACTATCTAAATTATTAACACAATTATTAACATCCTAACAGAATAAGAAATATTTACATGAATTGAGTGGGAGGTTATACAGGTTATAACGGTCCTCAGGGTTGCTATTAATTAAAAGTACTAACGAATTTGAAAATAATCAGGGATTGAACTTAATGTTATCCTACGTTCCTGCATGCAGTTTTAATATTCTTGAGAAGCTCGTGGTCTGGTTGTTCAGGTTCGGCTTCTTTTCTCTTATGCACAGCGCTTCCAGAATGTGTAGCCTTCTCAGGTCATTTTCTTGATAAAGTAATGTGATATTTTTATTCAATTCTTCCCTGGTTAGCTTGAGGCTATGGGTGCTCTGCGTATGTTCTTTCGGGGCACCTGCAGTCAGGTGCATTGTTAATCTCCTGGATAATGTTGTTGCTGTAGAACCAATGTAGCATGTTGAATTTATTTTATTTTATATATATATATATCTGGACTTCGATTTATTTCTGTGGGAGGTGAATAAATCTGAGAACGTTGTCCCTCGGAGAGTATTAAGCCGTCGGTCCCGAGCCTGTCTGTACGATGTGTACGATCAGGGACTCGTTAAAGCTTAAATTTTGTTTCACTTCTTTTTTCTTGCTAAATTAAATATCATTACAATCTAAAATTAATACCTTATATGTAGAAAAACATTTTGAAGTGAAAAAAAACCATAAACATTCTTGTGTGAAATCTTGTTTTATATATATATATATAGGTGTATAATGTAATCGGGATTCGGTCAATTTTCCAGGATCAAAATCAAACTCTCAATCGCATTGAGAGTTTGATTTTGATCCTGGAAAATTGACCGAATCCCGATTACATTATATACCTATTCTATCCAACGGTTGATATATTATTGAATTTTATATATATATATATATATATATATATCTTTCCACTCGCACTCCTGAACGCACATACCTCTTCTTCTTCCTTTCCACTCCCTTCCTGATGACGAACTTGATGACGAAATATTGATCCAGTAAGTGTTCTCGTTTCTTTTATGTGTTGTCTTTTTCATTTCTTTATCTCTCCGTTTTGGACTGTTTGGTATTTCCATTTATATATTTATATATCAATTTTTAAACAGAAACATGAAATGGGGAAAAAAAGACAAATCTTTCAACCACTACAAGTTTTCTTCGTCAGAGTCAAAACCCGAACTGATAAGTTAATTTGAGTGAGTAGGAACTCGAATTGTAAATGACACAGGAATGAAAGGTAATGTTTATTATACAAGTGCGACACACTGACTGGCTGACACCCTCCTCGAGGCCAGCCTTGATAATCTGTCTCTGTGCGTAAACAAAGACTTTGACCCGCGTATGCCGGCGGTACAGCCACCGCCAACTCCGCTAGCTTATATATATATATATATATATATAAAACATTTAATTTATATATACATAACAACTCAGCGTTATCGACGTTAACGACGACTGAGTCGTTATCATCCTTTGGAGCGATTTACATCTATTCCTGTCGACGAGGACATCGAAATATACTAGTGAGTTCAGTGATTTCTTTTCTGTATGTTCTTTTGAAATTTATAGTTTATATATATATATATATATATATATATATATATGCATGGTGCCAGGTTAGCTCAGTGGTTAACATACTCGCCCCTAAATTAAAAGTTTTGCGGTTCGATACCCTCCTGACCCTCGATTTATTGACAAAATATATACTAGGGTGCCTTTTACAACATTTGAAATATATATTTTATTATTTAAAGGACTGTGCTGTCTAAAAAAGAAAGTTGTAATTTTTCATATCAGAAAGAGATTTTAACGACTATTATTTACACATGAGAAGGAGTTTTTTTTTAATGAACGCTCCACATAAGGAAGTGTAGTTGCAATTCGAGAGGCTGATATAGTTGCCCCGTGACTTGTCGCAGCAGGCCGTGGATATTGATGAGTCACTTCGACCATTAGGCCTGAGTGGGCGAACAACCTTTCGGTGACAAATCGTTCCTACTTCAGCCCATGTGGTCCCTCATTCAAAACTATCTCAAATCTGTCCACTTCATTTCCTTTTGCGCTTTATCAATGAGTACGAATTTATTTATTATTTATATATATATATATATATATATATATAATTAACGCGAAACATATCAAGTATATTTATAATACCTTCAAATTATCGATGTTGTTATATTTGAAAACATGCTAACCACTAGATACTAGTATTTCTGCATACTAATGTTTTGATTAAACATTTTAATGAATCTTAGACATGTGCACTACATTACGTTTAAACCAAACGTAATTACGTATATTACATATAAAGATTTTACATAAACACGTGAAATAACAATCAATGATCAAACCACAAAAAGAAATGGGAAAAAAAGACTAAGATCTTTCAATCGTAACAAGCGGTCTTCGTCAGAGTCAAAAACCCAACTGGGTTGGGTTTTTGAAAGCCAGAGTCAGAAAGCCAGTTGGGTTTTTGAGTCTGACGAAGCCCGCTTGTTACGGTTGAAAGATCTTAGTCTTTTTTTCCCATTTCTTATTGTGTTTTGATCATTTATTATGTATACATTTAGATATCTAAACCATATGTGAACGGTTAGGTTTTTTGCTTACCAAGAGGTTTCTTGGAGGTGTCCAAGAAGTAAGCACATTGAATTTCGCGCCTTCTGTACACTGTAATTTCAAATTTTTTTTTTGTTCTGTTGGTACTCTTCTCCCGATCTATTTTCACAGTTTTGACTATACAGTATATGTTCGTTTTATGTGAAAGACTAGACGAGTGTAGAATCCTGTTTGCAAGCTCAGTGGTTTTTTGCTGTTAACAATAATGGAGCAAAGAGTTTGTATTAATTTTTGTGTAAAAATGGTATTATGTGGTCAAGAACTCTTGAAATGTTCATATTTTCTAGTCAACTTCAGGAAAAATAAAATGTTTGTAAGTGGTAGAAGTTATTCCATAAGTAATCATTTTTTCAACAGCGAAAAATCACCGAGATGGAAACAGGAGTCTAACCTTTATGCGTGTCACATAAAAACAACACATGCTATGTAGTCAGAACTGTGAAAACATGATCGTGATGAGTGTACCAACATAATAAAAAATATTTATTGAAATTAGAGCCTACAGAGCGCGAGAAATTAAAAAAATTTAGTTACTTCATTAATTGTGTAATCTGTTATAGTTACTCATATTGGGGAAAGTATTATATCTCCACAAAAAAAAGGTTATTATAATAAATAACTAATAACCCGTTTCGAACACTTGATGTTCTTTTTCAGTTTATATGTGAAAAATATATGCATATATGGTCTTTAGGAACGACAATATGTATATAATCGTTCCTAAAAACGATTTAAACCGGTTGTTTAAACATCCGGTAGTACGGTGTTCGATCCCCACCTTGCTCTCGATTTATTCACGTGGGAGGTGAATTAATGTGAGTACATCGTCCCTCGAAGAGGACGTTAAGCCGTCGGTCCCGAGACTGTACGATGCCAAGACTCGTTCAAGATCTTTACTCGAAATGCACTTAAGTTAGGTAGAATTTAGGACTCTCAATGTAGAATGTGTTGAATCACCGATGAAACAAAAATGTGGTTAAACAGCTGATATCATCACCCGTTAGAGGATTGGTTTAAACAATAAAAAAATATTCTGAGGTAAAATGGATAAACCAACAAAAGTCTCCACACAAATGAAGTTTTATTCAACGCGTTTCGAACACTTTGTGTTCATCATCAGGAAGACACCAAGGATGTGGTACTGACGGGTTGGTCAAGTGAAAACAACTTGCATCAAGATAAACCAACTTTTGTTGGTTTATCCATTTTACCTCAGAATGAGTAAATACCACACAATTACGGATTGCACAACTAATGATTGAATAAAAAAATAGTCATCGCAGAAGTTACTTTTCTTCAGATGCCATAGTCATTGTCACTAGACATTATTTTGTATAATACAGTTAATAAACTTATGTTGTATAATTGTTATAAGCTATCATAATAATGGAGGTACAGAAGATAGACAGAGCCTAAAGAGATGTTGGTTACTAATTCTTAAATAATCATCTGAGATACTTATCCCGGCATATATTCAAATACAAGCGGATTATACAGTACATTGGTTAAGAGCCGAGCTCTCCTTACTGAGATTGATTAGCGAAAATAATTAATAACATCTGCAAGGATTATGTTCGCGCTTCATTAGCTCTCGGCATATCTTCTATCCACTCCATACGTGTTGCCTTTAATCTAAACCTGAAGCAAACAACCAACCCTTTCTCTTTAACCTTTAGTTTTAACTTGCTTATAAACCATCTATTATCAACAATAAAACCATTTTAACTTTGTTGACTTTCTAAGTTTTGCTCTAATGTTTTCAATAACAAATAAATATATATTAGATGCATCCTTTATATATTTAATATAGTGTTTGATATTTCGCTTTTTTCTGTCTTCAAGATGTTTAAACAATTGTAAATTGTTTGTTGCATATGAATCAGAGTTTATTTATCAATATTCTTTCCCATCATCACCTATATGTTATATATATATATATATATATATATATATATATATATATATATAACATATATGTCGTCATCAGGAGGCGAAGAGACCTGCAGGGGCAGCGGCAGAGTCGCCGCTCTGCCTTCCTGCGGGTCTCTTCACCTCCTGATGACGACGATGGTAGAAATATAGAAGTGAATTATTCCTGTGTCTATCTATGTGCTATCTTTTTTTAATTGGTTTTTATTTAAAAGTCCGTTGGACCGTTTGATTTAAAAATTATATTATAATATTATATATATATATTTTATATATATTATTTTATGTATATATATATATATATATTATATAGTGCAACATAGAAACATAACAATGACTCACTTTTCAATATTTCGACCCTTATGGCGGTCGTCCTCAGAAGAAGAAGTGAATTGACGGAGGGATGACAGTCAGAAACGGTTCAGCGGACTTTTTTAAATAAAATAAATTCAAAACGAAGGAAACACACAGAAAGAGACAAACATAACTCACATCGATATTTCGACCATCGTATTCATCAGGAGGTGTGAAGAGCAAAAAAGTGAAGTGAAGCGGTCTTCAACCGTCGCTTCACAAGTGCGCTTGGTGTCCCTTTCTCAACTCTCCTGATGATGGTTCAACCGAAAATTAGAGACAGTAAATGTGTTTGTTCCTGATATATATATATATATATATATATATATATATATATATCAGACGATTACAAGAAAAGAACACGTAGAAACAACACAAAACTCACTTCAAATTTTGACCTTGTCGTCATCAGTAGTTGGAGAAGAATAAGATGAGTTATGCAAAGGCTTGTTTCACATCAGAGTTGCTGGTTTCTAGCCGACCAGAATATAGATAAATACAACAATTAAATAAAACGATTCAGAGAATTATATTCTAGTTATTAAAAATAACGATTATATTTTGTGATTCTTATCTCCTGATGGCGAAATTTATAAAAACTTTCCTTAGTAGGTGTATTTCTTTGCTGTGTGTGTTACAATACTATTCTTCGATTGTGAACTTGTGTATGTCCAGTTTGGAGCGTCTATTAGAGAGTTTGTAGTATATTAATATTGAGATATGTTTAAATTGATTAAACTGAGAAAGATTGTTTCTTTGTAAAATAAGTATGAAAGGCATCAACAGCGTTACTGTGGTGCAACTGAGTCTACTCTAGGGAATGAGCTGCTGTTTGTATTAAGTAGATGCAAGGCGTGCGGTGCTGATATATAAGGTTTTGTTTCATTATATTCTGTATTAGTGAAAGAGTTTGCATTTTTTCGGTGTTAAGGAGGACGCTATGCGAGAGTGTGGTTGGTTGGGGAGAGAAGAGCTGGGTTTCAATATGCTTAGGCAGAGTGGACGAGACAGGCTGATAAGGCAGGTCCTGGGGAAGGCGTCTCGCCGCTTGAGTAGGTCAAGAGGCTGGCTTATGCTTTCCACTGACTTGCAACCTTCTATCTCGCCAGGTCTCTGCTTCCAGGTGTCTCCTGGTAAATCACTGTCTACTCCTTCCTCCTCATATTACTCTTGTCGCCGAGTAATTCACATCATCTCTTTACGCAACATTAAATCACTTCTATGACCATCTGGTGGCCATATCAATCACCATCAAGGTGGTCACTTCTAATCATAAACAGGCTGGTCACTTCTAATGACCATCTGGTGGCCATATCTAATCACCATCAAGGTGGTCACTTCTAATGACCATCTGGTGGCCATATCTAATCACCATCAAGGTGGTCACTTCTAATCACATCCAGGCTAGTCACTTCTAATGACCTTCTGGTGGCCATATCTAATCACCATCAAGGTGGTCACTTCTAATCATAAACAGGCTGGTCACTTCTAATGGCCATCTGGTGGTCATATCTAATCACCATCAAGGTGGTCACTTTCAATCACATCCAGGTTGGTCACTTCTAATGACCATCTAATGGCCATATCCAATCACCATCAAGGTGGTCACTTCTAATCGCAAATAGGTTGGTCACTTCTAATGACCATCAGGGAGGTGACTTCTAATGCACATCAGGTGGTCTCTTAGAATGACCAACGGGGTGGTCACTTATAATCACCATAGAAATGACCACTACTAATCATATTCGTAGTGGCCACTTCTCGGTCAAAACTCTTATCAATATTTATATGTATTATATAGAGAGACAGAGGTTATGATAAAACAGTAAACCCAAAATAAAGACTAACATTTACGATTTTCGATCCTTTTGACTTTCTTGCCGTATTCAAGAGAGGAGAAGAAGAAACATATGTGAAGTGACGTGAAAGCATACACCGCCCGATACAAAGTCTCATATATATATATATAATCAATGATCAAACCACAATAAGAAATGGGAAAACAAGACTAAGATCTTTCAACCGTAACAAGCGGTCTTCGTCAGAGTCAAAAACCCAACTCTGACGAATACCGCTTGTTACGGTTGAAAGATGCTGGTCTTGTTTTCCCATTTCATATTGTGGTTTGATCATCTATATATATATATATATATATATATAATGTAAGGGAAATAGTTTTATAATATTACTGGATGTGAGAAAACTGTATGCTCTAAGTAGTTTAGGCTTACGATAGTACGCTGGTAGGCCTTACTATCCTGCCTTCCTGTTTCCTCTTCATATCCCGTCCAGTGCTCCACTAATCTCCGCTGCCGCAAGCATAATCTATTAACTAGCAATGCACAGTTAATACTGCTACTGAGTCCCCGACACGCCAATGCCAATTCAAATTGCTTCTCTCCTCAACTAGTTTCCATTGTACTAAATATTAATTGCCTTCTAATTATAGCTCCTTAATCAGTAATTAATTAATAATTAAATAAACTATCTCAATTATAATAGGTTAGGAGATTTTTTGAAGGTTTTGGTCTGGATATTAAAAAACGCTTCTTCGCCAACGTTTCGACGTCCTCCTCAGGGCTAAAACATTAAAACTTTGAACACAAATAATTAATTAATTAATGTTTTAGCCCTGAGGAGGATATAAATATATGTCGAAACGTTGGTGAAGAAGAGTTTTTTTAATATCCAGACCAAAACCCTCAAAAAATCTCAAAACATGTAAATAAAGAGTGGACAAGAAACAAAGAGTATGATGAATATCTCATTAATGATTAAATATTTATAACGTTGGTAATAATTAACTTGATATTAGTAAAAATTAACTATCAGAGTGATTAATAATTAACTGATTCTAATACCAGTGATGTGGAAGATTGTGGAGTGGGGTTGAGAAGAGTGGGAGGGAAGAGAGGTATTCTAAAGGGTGTAATGTGCAGGAAAAGTGAACATAAGGCTGGAAGATTTATATATATATATATATATATAACTTTAAACCACACAAAATATGAGACAGAAAAAGATAAAATATACACTTACTGAATTCAATATTTCGAACTGTTGACCGTCAAAGGAGAAGACTAGAAGAGAGGACGAAGTGAGAGACATCTCCTCATGTCGAAGGATGGAACGTGACACGTATATATATATATATATATATGTATATTAAAGAGTATGCCGATTTTCATTTTTGTCCTTTTTCTGTTTAATTTAGGTTTAGTTTAGGAAACTTGAAAAAATTAAACAGAAAAAGGACAAAAATGAAAATCGATATACTATTTAATGAAACATGTTTAAATGAAGGTCTGCTCCCAAAATAAATTTATATATATATATATATATATATATAGTTCAATGTACAAAAATAAACATAGAGAAATTAAAAGCACATACTTACAGTCTGTAATTTTTGGTTTGAACCGTCTTCAGGAGAGATAAGAGAGGGAATCCAAGCGCAAGAGATGGAAGCCATTTCGGTTCAAACCTAAACTTAGAGACTTTAAGTGTGTGCTTTTAATTTCTCTGCGTTTCTTTTTCTACATTGAACTATATTTGTACGTTTAGGATCGTATTTCCAACGATAATATATATATATATATATATATATATATACGAGCTAATTAAATTAAACAATTCCACGAACTATATAAACTATACTGACAAAAAGGGCACACAAAAATGAAACAGAAACTCACTGTTTCAATGGAATAAACTGGAAATAGTGTTTCCTTAAAGAAAACAAGTAAATAGTGTTTTTATGAAGAGACTAAGCGAGCCCATAAATGACGTAATTGAAATGATGTTGCTTGAGTGACGTCATATGCAAGTCATTGCTCTCTTATTGGTTAGTTGAAAATACGGCTCGTTAGAGTTCTAATGTGTCCCGTTATAATATGAAATATTATTCTCTGAAAAGAACAATATTCCTGGATATCTCATCAAAAGGTAAGTACATACCGTTTCTGCAGCTAATTGACCTTATATTTTTAATAATAAATTAGTTCAACAATGATTATTTAAACAAATAATTAGATGATAATTTCTTATTGATTATGTTTAACCTATATGACCACTTCAATTTACGTTAGCGTCCTTTTTATTAAAAGAAAATTCTTACAATTAATAATACATGCCTATATTTAAATACAATATGACAAACTAATTTAAAGTACATAATAATCTGCTCGTTATTTATCAAAATGTCAAACAAATATCCTATAAGAAATAAATAATTGAAATAATTTATCAACTTTCATTATAATTTGTGGAAGTTTAATGAAATATAATACTTTCTAATATTATATAACTGGACAATGATGTCCTCGTCATCAGGATGATAGCTCTGTCTGCGGAGCGACGTCATCATCCTGATGACGAGGACATCGAAATATAGTAGTGAGTTTCTGTTTCATTTCTGTGTGTTCTTCTTGTCAGTATAGTATAGTATATATATATATATATATAACTTTTTCGTTGGAAATACGATCCAAAACGGACAAATATAGTTCAATATAGACAAAGAAACATAGAGAAATCAAAAGATCACACTTACAGTTATTTTACTTACAGTGCGCTTGGTTTCCCTCTCTTATCTCTCCTGAAGACGGTTCAAACCAAAAATTAGAGACTGTAAGTGTGTTCTTTTGATTTCTCTATGTTTCTTTGTCTATATTGAACTATATATATATATACGAGTATATACACACGCACACATAAACAAACGTGCACACAAATATCCTTAACAATTTATCACAAAGTGGTCTAACTACAATTGCATAGAAATCCTTCCAAATCGTGTTTTTCTCTTCCCTGTTCTCATGGCGTGTATTATTTTCATATAGTAAAGCAATATTCATTCTAAAGATATGAAAATTAAAAAAATCATCTCAGCTGAATATGTTGTTTTTCTTTATGACTATAGTTTATTTATTGCGAAGTAAAACATGGTCTAAAAGATAGACGTTTGTGATAGGCTATTACTCTGGTGATGATCCAGAAGCTAAATAAGTGATAACAGAGAATGATGGGAAGATGACGATGCAAATTTGATAAGGCCAGGGCAGGTGTACTAGGAGAATTATTTCCTCCCACCCACCCGTCTGTGCCTCTTTTCCAGTTAAGGTGGTGTTATATTAATAGAGGCAATCTGGGCACAGTTAGCAGAGATTGGCTTTTTGCTAATAAATAGAACCCACCCTCCCTGCAATCCACCCCCCACCCCTCTCAAAGCGTCATTGCTCTTGCAAGTCCGGAAGCATTTTTCGTCTTGACTTATATTTTATTCTTAGCCTTCACACCTGCCTTGTCAGTTGAAGGATATACCATCAGTCTGCCTTACTTTTAACTACACTGGCAGGAGAAGGAAACCCGTCTAAAGGAAATGCAATAGATTTGTCTTCTACTTCTATTCAACGCTATCCTTACTAGCTTTAGTGTTTCTAGTGAAATATTACTTTGGAGTTAAAACAAGCAGGAATAGTGCCAAAACACGATTTCAACATAACATCCACTTTACTGAAGAGTGGAGAATATACTTTCCAGTGTATTTCACATCGTATTATAACAGTGCAACATCTGTTTGTCATCTCTAGCTCAGTGGTATTAAGTTAGGTTATGTCCCACAAGAGAACACACACAGGTAGAACATCACATCCACTTTACTGAAGAGTTGAGAATATACTTTCCAGTGTATTTCACATCGTATTATAACAGTGCAACATCTGTTTGTCATCTCTAGCTCAGTGGTATTAAGTTAGGTTACGTCCCACAAGAGAACACACACAGGTCGAACATCACATCCACTTTACTGAAGAGTGGTGAATATACTTTCCAGTGTATTTCACATCGTATTATAACAGTGCAACATCTGTTTGTCATCTCTAGCTCAGTGGTATTAAGTTAGGTTACGTCCCACAAGAGAACACACACAGGTAGAACATCACATCCACTTTACTGAAGAGTTGAGAATATACTTTCCAGTGTATTTCACATCGTATTATAACAGTGCAACATCTGTTTGTCATCTCTAGCTCAGTGGTATTAAGTTAGGTTACGTCCCACAAGAGAACACACACAGGTCGAACATCACATCCACTTTACTGAAGAGTGGAGAATATACTTTCCAGTGTATTTCACATCGTATTATAACAGTGCAACATCTCTAGCTCAGTGGTATTAAGTTAGGTTACGTCCCACAAGAGAACACACACAGGTAGAACATCACATCCACTTTACTGAAGAGTGGAGAATATACTTTCCAGTGTATTACACATCGTATTATAACAGTGCAACATCTGTTTGTGATCTCTAGCTCAGTGGTATTCAGAACACACACAGGTCGAACATTGACCTTTTGTGATACCACACAATGAATATTATGCCTACATTAACAGTCCTGGATTATGCCTAACTCAAGTGGATTTTTAGAGTAGGGATCTTTAAAGAGCGCATGGCATTGTACAGGATTAGGAACCAACGGCTTAACGTCCTCTCCGAGGGACGTCGTGCTCAGATTCATACGTCTCCCTCGTGGGTATTGAACCCCTGACCTACCTGTCCAGTGGCGACTTCGATACCACTGAGCTGACCTGGTTCCTTATTTAATATTAGTCTTTTTGTGTACAGCACTTCCTTTCCAAAAAAAAAAAACTCTTAACTTATATTGAAACTAGTCTTCAATGCCAGTCTTCGAGATACGCCCGGGGTGCACCTCGCAGATGCGAGCTCCCAGAGCTGTCCTACCCACCTGTTCTCCCCCCCCCCCTCCCCTCCCACCGGTAGAATCAGTCTTCCTTGTCCCACTCATTGTCTAGTCACACACTATTCCAAGACCAGTTCATCACTCCCAGACTAACTTCACTTGTCTCTCTTCAAAACCTTGTTTATTTCTTTTCTTTTTTTTTCTTTCTTTCACATTAGTAGATTCCTATCAACTGTAACTCTCGGCAGTTTGCCAACCCCCAGTAGCTGTCCAATCAGAATTAATTGTCTCCGCATTTCTTTCATTCCTTCGCTTCTTTAATCATTAATTTATATCAACAGCTGATAGCAAAAAAAAATAAGACTACAAACTTTCCATTAAATAATTAATATGATTATTTTTGAAGCTGGGTTAGCTCATTGGTTAACGTGCTTGCTTCTGGGTTGGTAGTCCGGGGTTTGATCTCCACATGGCCCTCGAGGTGAATTAATTTGAGCCTGTTTTGATTCACCAGTGTACCCCAAGCCTTCCGGCAACGACACCGTAAAACCAAACCTGGCCGACGCTTGATACATGCTACCCTTTGGTCACCCCATGCTTACCCCCAAACTATTGGGTGTTCGAGGTGGACCTCGCGGAGGCAGGCAGCACGATACTACATCATGCAACAGACATATGATACCGCGCAACAGTGCCAAAGGTCGAAATTCAACCCTATTATAACTTTGCAAGAAATTAAAAACCATGACACTTAAAAGACAGGCTAGGTTAAATAATTAATCTGAGCCGTCGGTCCCGAGCCTGTACGATGTCAGGTACTCGTTAAAGATCCTCTACTCTAAATAAACTTGAGTTAGGCAACATTTACGACCCCCCCAGTGTATAGTCAATCTTCTTTATATGCTGTCACAAAAGGACAATGTTCAGCCTATGTTTTTTTTTATGATTTCCTTATTAGTGGTAAAGCTACCACGGGGGAGTTTATTTTCTTTTTAGTACAGCCAAAACTATCTTCGCACTTGTTTTTAAAAGTCCAAACTTCTGTTCATTTTTCCAATAATTGAATGGTTGTGAAGTTTGGTCGCCGTTATTTTTCAAACATGATGACTTCATGATCAAGGCATTTGCTCCTCCTTGGGTGCCATCAAACTGAAGTGCTTTGTTTGGTGGAAGTCACAAAGTAAGTCAAAATACGATACCATCCCATGGGAATAACATTCCTATGGACAAGTCTGGTTTTTTTTTCTTTTTAGTCTTGGCTAGTTACCATTAGTGATAAATTAGCTTTAGTCTTTGTCTCAAGGGAATATTCCCTTGAATGTTTGTTCTGTATGTTCCCTTTCTGTTTGTTCCCTTGATTGTTCTGTATGTTTATTTTATGTCCTGTGTCCTTTAGTTTAAGCTACCGATAAGGGAATATCGAGTACCTTATCGGACATTATATTAGTTTTTAGTCTTTTAGTATTGAGTGTTTCTTAGTTATAAGTTAGTTTAGTTTCCACCTCGAGGGAATATTTTAGTACCTTGAGGCGTAGTGATAAGTTGTGTTAGTCTTGATTGTGTATTTATATGTCTTCGTTATATGTGTTCTCTAGTTAAAGTGCAACTGGTAAGGGAATTTTGAGTACCTTATCAGTAATTATCTCCGCATGTTACCTGGGCTTTAGCTTGTCTATTACTCTTGGCCTAGGTACCGTTTTGCGGAGTATCTGTCAGAATTCGTGCTTAGCATTGCGTTGCTTGAGGTGCCCTCGGGCACTTCCATGTTCAATGGAGGTGGCTAAAGGGTAACTTGTCAACAAGGTGGCCTGGCTTGACTAAGCGGTTATGGCACAAAATGCCGAGGAACGCGAAGATCAAAACGGGATAAGCCCGGTGATTGGTGTGTATGTGTGTGAGTGAGATAGGATGAGAATACGTGAGAAGTTCTATATAGAATAGCGCATGAATGCGTCAGTGTGAGAGTGCTGGTTTTGTGTGTGAGTATGGTTTCGATTTAGTACCAGGGAGAGACAGAGAGAGAGTAAGTGAAGGGAAGAGGATAGAGAGAGAGAGTCTATCTGAGAAATGTAAGGTTATTGTTGGTGTATGTAAGTATATATGTGAGAGGCAGATGGACAATGAAAGAAACAGAGAGATTATATGAGTAAGAAAGAGACGACTAGCTTAACTTATTCTGTATTACCAAGGGTGCTGTTATAGAGTGAATATTGAATATATATATATAACTTTAAATTACACAAAGCACGACACAGAAAAAAAAATAAAAAGAACACTTACAGAATTCAATATTTCGAATTGTTGTTCGTCATCAGGAGTAGACTAGAGGAGAGGACGAAGTGAGAGAGATCTCCCCACGTCGAAGAACGGAGCGCGAAATATATATAAAATAAATTCAAAACGAAGAAACACACAGAAAGACACAGACATAACTCACATCGATATTTCGACCATCGTCGTCATCAGCAGGTGTGAAGAGCGAAGAGTCCAGCAGGAAGGCAGGGCTGCGACTCACATTTCTGTGTGTTTCCTTCGTTTTGAATTTATTTTATTTAAAAAAGTCCGCTGGACCGTTTCTTTTAATTGTGGTATATATATACATATATATGTGTATGTGTGTGAGAGAGAGAGAGAGAGAGAGTGAGAAAGTGTGTGGATGTGTGTATAGTTAACTCTGGTTGTGCTAATAGTGTATCCTAAGGTACTGTGTAACAGAGTGCTGAATTGTGTGTAATATATATGAGCGGTGGATACGTGTATGTGAGAGAAAAGGTGAACCAAGTGTGAGGGGGCAGCATAGAATTAGGAAGAAAGAGAAATGATGATGTTGGCGACAGAGACATAGCCTCATAAGAATCAGTGTGAGTTAGCAGGAGCGAATGAGCAAGAAAGAGTGAGGGAGTGTAAACCATAGTGTTGAAGAGTATTACGGACTGTGTGCAATAAAGAGAGAGAAAAACTATTTCATAAGAAAAGTAACTGTCACTGAAAATCAATTCTAACTGATGCCATTCAAAATACGACTTTAATGATAAAGTAATCGTATTTAATGTGAACAAAGACGAGGAAAACGTGTTTTTATAAAATAAAAAACAAAGATATTGCCTAATATTTTGCAAGAAGAAATACAAATCAGAGGCATAATAAGTTTTCTCGACTTAAGGAAATAGGGCAATGTTGTTTCCTTGAGAGTTGGCAGGGTGGGGTGGGCAGACTTGGTCGTAACTCCCTGGAGTTTATTCTTTTCGCTTGCTAGCTATCAGACAAGTCGGAATAAGTTAAGATAGTCCATTGACCTATATAACAAGCTGGCCGCACTTTATTTTCACCCGCCACCCCTTCCATTCAACATTTACTAGCCATTTCACTTTAGTTAATTTCATTTAGTGATAATAATAATAATAATAATAATAATATTGTTAGTTAAAGGAGATATTTGCTTTAGTTGTTTGGTCTGTAATATTCATTAATTAAACTATTGTATGTCCTAATACTTTAGAAGTCAGAGAAATCCTTTCAAAAATTTCTGCAGTTACAAAATACTCGAAAATTCACTTCTACCATCAGTCACAATGTGATATTACCAATATAAACTCATTAGTTGTTCCACCACTATATCAGTCACTAATATAGTGATAATCAGTCACTATATGGCATTTACTCATACTGACTCATTAGTTGTTCCATCAGTCACTATGTGGCAGTTACTTGCATTGACTCATTAGTTGCTCCATCAGTCACTATGTGATATTACCAATATAAACTCATTAGTTGTTCCACCACTATATCAGTCACTAATATAGTGATAATCAGTCACTATATGGCATTTACTCATACTGACTCATTAGTTGTTCCATCAGTCACTATGTGATATTACCAATATAAACTCATTAGTTGTTCCACCACTATATCAGTCACTAATATAGTGATAATCAGTCACTATATGGCATTTACTCATACTGACTCATTAGTTGTTCCATCAGTCACTATGTGGCAGTTACTTGCATTGACTCATTAGTTGCTCCATCAGTCACTATATTGCATTTACTCATACTGACTCATTAGTTGTTACATCAGTCACTATTTGCTCATATTGACTCATTAGTTGTTCCATCAGTCACTATGTGGCAGTTACTCGTATTGACTCATTAACTATTCCATCAGTCACTACGTGGTATTACCAATATTGACTCATTAATTGTTCCATCAGTCACCATGTGGTATTACCAATATTAGCTGTACATCAGTCACTATGTGGTATTTACCTATTATTGGTATTTATAGAACAAGTTGTTTTGTTGGTCCTCCATATATTGATGCAAACTGCAACCTGACCTAAATATATTGAATTACAATGTTTAGTTTAGCTCCGCTCGATAAGCCCTTGAAGTGACTACATTTTATTCTACCCCTCCCTGTAGAGATGATGGAGTGTGCAGTTTTTTTTATCCAAGACTGAAAATTTAAAATGTTAAATACACCTCTATTGTAAAGTAAAATAGTTTTTGATACTAAAAACATTGAATACTCAACAATGTAGTCAATTAATATTATTCCTTTTTAAATAACAAGTATCCTGTGTAAAGCATTAAACAGTTGAAAACTAACCAAACAGAGAATTCCTCAATTTATAGACCAAGAATGAAAGAAATCTCTTTTACTTCAAAAGCAACCATACCTTTCTGAAAATAATAAAATATAAATAAACTTTTTCAAAGATAAACTTTTTTTTTTTTAGATTAAACTCAGAAAATATTTCACTTTTAAAAAACATCAAAAGAACCAACTGTACCTATTTGAAGTTGTAATTTTAATACTCTTTTGTCGTGTAATATAATATTCTGAATTTAAATGGAGATGTCTTACTTTGGATGTTTGCTGGAGGTCTTCTAACTGTGGTATAACACTAATGTTGTAGGAGGGGGGGGGGGTGCTAGAATAACAGTAGGATTGTTCTCATTATTGTCCTGATGATGAATGTGGTACATTCGAAACATGTCGACTAGCAATATTGGTGATAAGCTTTATAGTTTTAATGAAGAGACGAGGAAGGAATTCCGGAAACTGGAGAAATTGTGTAAGAAACAGATACAAGTCAAATATGGTGCGTTATTTAACAATATATGTTTAAATGAAGGACTGCTTCCAACTTTGACATATATATATATATATATATTTGTTACAGACAACGTGTGCATAGGCTTAGATAGATGTATATACATAAATGAGTATGTACTTTTGGTGTACATACGTAGTTGTGTGTACTCTTAGGTGTATATATGTTATATATTCAATCGATTAATTGGATTGGATTACATGATTATATAATCTATATACATAGATCTAATCTAATAATATATATATATATATACTTCAATGTTCGTAAAGAAACATAGAGAAATTAAAAACACAAACTTACAGTCTCTAATTTTCGGTTGAACCGTCTTCAGAAGAAATAAGAGAGAGAAACCAAGCGCACTGGTACAGAGACGGTCTCTGTAAGTTGGTGTTTTTAATTTCTCTATGTTTCTTTATGTACATTGAAGTGTATTTGTCCATTTCGGATCGTATTTTCATCAAAAAAGTGTATATATATATAATATTACGCTGATTATATAATATAATCAGTTGGATTTTTGACCCTAATGAAGACCGCTTGTTACGGTTAAAAGATTTTAGTCTTGTTTTCCCATTTCATATTGTGGTTTGATCATTGATATGTTACATATGCATAACATTGATGTGAATAGGCTTAAGTTTATATACATAAACCAGTATAGACTTAATTGTACATAGATAGTTCTATGCATATATACCTAAATGCTCTTTCTTTAATCGAGAATAATGTATATTATTTTTTATTTAATTTTAAACTTAACTCATGACAACTTTACTGATATTAAAACAGATGGACTTTGCTTTGGAGATAAAGTTATAACTGTTCTATAGATACCGACTGACTTTGCCTATGCTGATAGTTGAAAAGTATTGGGGAGGCTGACTATCGTGTGACGTCATCCATCAAAACTCTTCACAATAAGGATCGGAATAAATCACCGAGATAGCCCCCCTCCCCCCGAGCCCCCTCCCCCCCCCCACACCCCGCCTTGGCTCCTTCGACCCATTAAACGCACCCCCCGCCATAAATCAGCCCTCTATTTTTAATACAGACTGAAAATCACTGGTAGTCCCGTGTAAAGAGCGAGAGAGAACCCCAAATATAAATCTGTTAGAACGCCAACAAAGAAGAAAAAAAAACCCTCTTAGAAATACATACCTTTTTCTCTCTCTCTCTCTCTCTCTCTCTCTTGATATTTAAACGACCATTATTTTCCGGTAAATCGTTTCGCTTCTTTCATGATTATTTCTTGTTGAACTATTAACATCCTATAACAATGCGATTGAATAATTTGATAAATGATGCTTTATAAGTAATTAATTTTTAAAGTCATTTAAAATTCCATTCTGAATTTAATCAAATTTTACCTATGATGTCTTCCTTTGCTTTTATTTATCTTTTATCTGTCTGTATATATAAAATAAAACGTTTGTCTGTCTGTCCGCTATATAAATAAAACTGGAGACATTCAGGTGTAAAGAAACATATGGATCTTATATAACTTATTTCGGGGGAACTAACTGCGGTATTTTGATTTTGATCAGGGTCCTTTTTTGGGATCTACCGCCCATAACAAAAACGATGGAGCATAATCTACCTCCTGGACAACGCTGGTTAGATCAGCTAGTATATATATATATATATATAATTATTAACAATAAAATAAAAAACGAAGGAAACACACAGAAAGACACAGACTAACTCACATCGATATTTCGACAATCGTCGTCATCAGGAGGTGCGAAGAGCGAAGAAAGGGTCCCGCAGGAAGACAAAGGCGGTACTCAGAGTACCGCCCGTCTTTCCTGCGGACTCTTCGCTCTTCGCTCTTCGCACCTCCTGATGACGACGATTGTCGAAATATCGATGTGAGTTTATGTCTGTGTCCTTTCTGTGTGTTTCCTTCGTTTTTTATTTTATTGTAAAAAAGTCCGCTGGACCGTTTCTTTTAATTGTGTATATAATTATTAAAGTAGACGGCAGCTTCCGCATTTACGACTTTTTTGCTCGTGTTTTCTAGTTTTCGAACTAGTTTTTTTCTGGTAGGGAGTGATTTCGTGGAGGAGTTGTCCCAGAGACATCAAAGAAATAATTTTGTAGCTTAATCAATAATATTATATTTTTATACTTACAAGCTTTCGATTTTCCGGGAAATCATCATCAGGTATATAGATCATTATCAAACAGATTAAATGTGTATAACAAGTTGTAACCTTCCACTTATCACTGTGGACTTGTTTTGTTTTTTCACAAAGATCGTCTATTTGTATTAACCTCTAAATTTTAATGCTTTTAATGTCTGTTTAACCTTTGGAAAAATTATTATTGAGTTAATTTAATCTGTTTGATAATGATCTATATACCTGATGATGATTTCCGGGAAAATCGAAAGCTTGTAAGTATAAAAATATAATATTATTGATTAAGCTACAAAATTATTTCTTTGATGTCTCTGGGACAACTCCTCCACGAAATCACTCCCTACCAGAAAAAAACTAGTTCGAAAACTAGAAAACACGAGCAAAAAAAGTCGTAAATGCGGAAGCTGCCATCTACTTTAATAAAATATGTTTACAAGAGAATCTGCTGCCAATATACACTAATATATGTATATACTTATATATATAATTATATATATAATATATTTTACCATTAATTGTGATTAATTTACCACAATGAAAGAATTTTTAAAACAATGCTCTAAGGTCTTTCGTCAACACATCGTCAGAGAGCAAGTGAACTGCAAAATAATAAATACTTGTTAACTTGGCTGATTGAAGTTTCCAGAATTGTTGGCAACCCTGAATGTGTTTAATGAAGAAGTCTTCATCTGTTTAATTATTCCGCTAATCAAAACTTCATCCAATTTATACAGTCCTAGGCTATTGTTCAATTGTTTCATTATGGTAAATTAATCCATCTATTACATCAAGTGTTATTTTGATTATTATTCATATATATATATATAATATATATATTTCGTTGAACAGCTGACCGTATTTCGCTGATGTCATTTTCTTCACTAGTTTTTCAAGGTTTCTGAATACCTTCTTCTTTCCTTCATCCAAACGTTGGAGAATGTTAATTAAGTTATAACCGACATGTTTCGACTGGCTTCCAGTCATCTTCAGGGTGATTAATTAAACAAAGAGGAAAATTATTAGTCTTTGGAGTTGGTAATAAAACACATTATATAGTAGAAGTTTGAAGTAGCTGCTCTTCGGCCTGATTCACAAGAGCAACTGACTGAGGTGGGGTGGATGGTGGGGTGGGGGGTACTGACAGTTAACGGTTTTTTTCATCCAATCAGGCGCATATAGTTTAAGCACTCTCTCACTACTACCCGTTTGAATATTTATTGTAGGTTTATTCTGTTTAATTATTATTGCTTCTGCGATTTGCAGCCGATTGAAGTTGTTTTCTTTTCTAATTATTTTAGTTCCACTCACGAGTAGGTCTCTAGTTATTTTGGTATTATGCTTGTCCTCTGAATGTTTCTTGGGACCACCTATAGAAAGGTGCATGGTAAGTCTTCTCGACAGTGATGTAGTTGTCATCCCAATGTATGAATCGTTGCAGGGCTCACGGTCCCCGATTTGACAGGTGTATTCATACACGAGATTAGACTCCTTCAGTTGAGAATCTTTAACCTTATTGCTATTTCTCATCACTAGGCTGCTTATGGTGGGGCTCCGATAATAGGTTATTAAGGCGACCTTATCCTCGGGTGAGGTGCATTTTATATTCTTCTTAATTATATCCTTGAGTACGCGTTCGTCTATTTTGTGGTCTTCCGAATACTGATTTTCGTAATAAAGGTTATGTGTTATGCCTGTAATTTGGTTATCGTCGGTTTGACTGATGTGTTTCGAATTGATATATATATATATATATATATTACTAAAGGTAGGAAGCAGACCTTCTTTTATAAAGTTGTATTAAAATCAATTGACTTGATTGCACGTACCTTTTTCTTATTGAGCTTTTCAAATCTCCTAGCTAATTTTCTTTCTTCAAGGTTGAGTTCATGTATAATATGAGCAAAGCTACTGTTAGACATCACTATTTATTATAAGTTGCAATTATTCCAAATGTAACAGATGAATTAAATTACCTAAATTATTGACATGTTTCGGTTGTCTTCAACCATCTTCAGAATGTTCTGACATTGTTATTTACCAACCAGGTATGTAAACATAATAGAAAGGAAAAATTACACTAAAGTTATGTTTGGCTACAGTATGGTTTCAAAAATTATAAAAATTATTGTGAAAAATAAAAAAACAAATTATGATTGGTGGGTTGTTCTTCCTAGTAGTTTTAGTTGCCTTGTGGGAGCAATACGAGAACACACAACCAAAATGCACAACCAACAATTCACAAGGAAGCTGTTAATAGAAACCGTGTTAATAGATGCTTCCCTTCCCGTGTGCATAAATGCTAAGCTAAGCTAGAGGGGGTATTGAACTCCACATGTACCTGTCCAGAGGTGGTGCATGTGAACCACTGTGGGCTATTCCGGACCCCTCCGCCATCTTATTTATACACACATGGCGTTTCAAACAGTCAGTGTTCTTTTTCAGGTACATTTATTGTTTTTCTTTATTGTTTAAACCGATTCCGTAAGTGGGTGATAACTTCAGCCGTTTATTGGCTTTTTGTTTGATTGGTGATTCTACTCATTCTACATTGGGAGTCCTACATTTTGCCTAACCGAAGTGCACTTCGAGTAGGGATCTTTAACGAGTACCTGACATCGTACAGGCTTGGGACCGATGGCTTAACATTCTCGGAGTAACCGTCAGAATTCGTGCTTAGCATTGCATTGCCCGCCCTCGTATGGTCGACCTCGGGCACCTCCATGCTTTCAATGGAGGTGACTAAAGGGTAACTTGTCAACAAGGTGGCCTTGCTTGACTAAGCGGTTATGGCACAAAATGCCGAGGAACGCGAAGATCAAAACAGGCTTAACGTACTTAGATTTATTGACCTCCAGCGTGAATAAATCGAGGGCCAGGTGGGGTTCGAACCTCGGACTACCAGCCTAGTGGCGAGTACGTTAATGGCTGAGCTAACCTGACCCCTTTCAGGTAATTAGTATTTGGAAAAGTTAAGGAATGACTTGTTTTTAAATATCCTCCAAATAAATAATATGTTCTTAAAAATAGTCTCTCAAATATTTGAAACATCAAAATGTCTTTTCGAAATTGATTTTTATTATTGTTGTTAATGTTATAATTATAATATGGTTATATTTAAAACTTCTTCAGCACTCTATTTATGGTATCATCTTAATAGACCTCCAGTGTAGAATGATATGGGTCTATGTTTAATGCGAAATGCGCTACAGTGCAGGGAAATATTCATTTCTCTCCGATATGAAAAGGGATTTCTTCAAATTCCCTTGAGAACCAGTATAGTTTTCTCTCAAACATCCCATGAAATATATAAATAGAAAAAAAAAGAATAGATTTCCATTTTTATTGCGTTTTGATTAAAGACAAAGTCTGTCTCAATTATTTGAAATCCGTGAAATCAGCTTGTGTTGAATTTATAAACCTAGTTAGTTTGTGTATTCTCTGCGTAAGAATATTAGTGTATTTGTCTCAATATGCTCAGGCATATATTGCTTATCTTAAAATTAACTAATTAAACTAAACAAGTAATTAATAAGTTAGTATGGAATTACTTATTAATTAATTAATTATTATATTAATCATTAATAATACACTTCTTAAAATACCAAGTTAGTTTTTGTTTATTTTAAGACGCAGTGCTATAGTCACCCTCAAATAATAATAAAAATAATAGCATAACAAAATGGTTATCGAGGATTAGATCTCGAAAATTAATAACATAAATTAGTAAAATAAAATAAAATAGCGTCCTCTCTCCGAGGGACGACGTACTCAGATTTATTCACTTCCCACGTGAAAAAATGGAGGTTCAGGTCGGGATCGAACCCTGGACCTACCAGCCCCTGAGGAGAGTACGTTAACACTAAGCTAACCTGACACCAGTGTTTATTTTTATAAAATAAAATAAATTAATAACATCTTATTATAAATCGATGATTGGACGAATATTGTTCAGCATTGTCTAGGCTGAAAATAATTTATTGAGCATCTGTAATACAATAAATAACTCTAAAAACAAAAATACTTCCACAGAATATCAAATACCAGAAAACAAAAATACAATAAGCAACAGCAGAAAACAAGAAAAAGAAAATCCAAAATGTACAATGTTATTGTTTTTTTTTAGACAGACAATAATGTTATTTATGATTTACATTATTAGTATGGAAAACCGTCATACCTCGTAAGATGTTCTTAGAGTCGTCGTTGGAGAGCTTTTGGACGTAGTCCATCTTCCATGGCAACTAACCTAAGGAGGTGTTGTGAGATAGCAGTGGACTTGATATATATATATATATATAAAGATTTAACATAATCACGTGAACTAACAATCAATGATCAAACCACAATAAGAAATGGGAAAACAAGACTAAGATCTTTTAACCGTAACAAGGGGTCTTCGTCAAAGTCAAAAAACCCAACTTGACTCTGATTCTGGGTTTTTGACTCTGACGAAGACCGCTTGTTACGGTTGAAAGATCTTAGTCTTGTTTTTCCATTTCTTATTGGGAATTGAATATATATATATATATATATATATATAAACCCCTTGAAAACACCTCCTTAGGTTAGTTGCGACTGAAGATGGACAACGTCCGAAAGCGCTCCAACGATTCCAACATCATCTTACGAGGTAAGACGGTTTGTCATAATAATAATATAAATCATACTAACCTCAGTGGTAATAATAATATGCATGTATTTAATGTTATTTATTATAGGCTTTTCTTCTTTAGATATATTCTAGGTGCAAAAAGTGTAGTTCATTTATTATTTGAAACCCATATAAGTAATGATTTAATCACATTACCGTGATTGATGTTCGGATTGAGAGTTCTCAATTTTGCCTGATTCAAGAGTATTTAGACTACAGAATCTTTAACAAGTTCTTATTGAGAACTGTATCTGTGCATTTCGGTAGGGGTTTCAACCACTGTGGGCTACTCCGGGCCCCTCCGCCCTTTTATTTATATAAAACATGACGTTTCGAACAGTCAGTGTACTTTTTCAGGTATATTTATTGTTTTTGTTTACTCTTTAAACCGATTCCCTAAGCGGGTGATAACGTCAGTCGTTTACAAGCTTTTTGTTTGATAGTTGTTTCTCCAGATTATACGTTGGGAATGTAATCAATGCTTTGCTTAAAGTGTTTTCGTTTTGTGGTATTTGATATACCACTGTACTATAGAGGTTGATATACTGTAGAGGTATTTTTTTTAGAGTTGTTTCTTGTATTATAAATGATGAATACATTATTTTAGCTTAGAGTAGAATGCTGAGAAATGTTTTGCGAAATGATGACTTAAAATAAGAATACTCGATCACAAAATTAGTATTTCGAATGAATTGTCGTGAAGATGTATCAATAACGCACTCTAGTCGCCCCTAGTGGGGCCATGCAGCTCTACCAATAGCTGTATTGGCTTTATATCCACAGGTTCTTTGAACCAGGGGTTACAAAGGCCACTGACCTTACCTATAGCTGAGCAGGTTCAGTAGGACCTGAAGCCCCTAGTGGGGCCATGCAGCTCTACCAATAGCTATATTGGCTTTATATCCACAGGTTCTTTGAACCAGGGGCTACAAAGGCCACTGACCTTACCTATAGCTGAGCAGGTTCAGTAGGACCTGAAGCCCCTAGTGGGGCCATGCAGCTCTACCAATAGCTGCATTGGCTTTATATCCACAGGTTCTTTGAAGCAGGGACTACAAAGGCCACTAACCTTACCTGCAGCTGAGCAGCTTCAGTAGGACCATTGGTCCGGAGTTCGATACGAAACTCTTAAAATAAGTCGTTAGTATGGGCGGCGGCGATATTATTTCATAATATCTTATGAAAGATCTTAGTCTTTTATCTCTTTTCTTATTGCGGTTTGATCGTTAATAATACTATACTTGAGTTCAAAGATTTGTATTTTGCATTTCTGAAAGGTTATTGTTAATCTGAGACAAACACTGTTATGTAATATCTTGTACAAGAGTTAACGTTGTTCCTTCTTTGCCACTCCAGATGATGTTCACTCTAAATAACTCAAGAAGCCAAATCATTTTTAAAATAATTTTTTTTTTAATAATTCAAAAAGCATATTTTCTTGCCTGTAAGAGTTTAAGTTAGATAGAATTTAGTTTTCAAACGTTGACTGGCTAATTGCTCTGTAATGGGAAATCAATAATGCGCTAATGGCTTGAGGTAGGTTGCTGCTTTGTTTTCAAGTTAACACTGTAAAGTCCTAATGGCTGTTTGGACAAGTCCCTTCAGTCGGCTAAGTCTTAGAAGTACTTTTAAATTAAAATATCATTAACTCAACCTATACCCGCTTATCTTGGACTTTTTTTAAAAAAAAAACTATGTTTTCCAGTACTTAATTTTTTTTTTTTTGGCAATTTTACATATCTTCAGTGATTGTAGTTCTGAGGTCTTAAAAAGCTGTATGATGATTTAGCTCATTTGTTACCTGTCACCCACTTTAATCATAAACTGCTCATAATAGTGAGTCCATTATGATTTATGTGGGAATGTGTAAAGTGCTTTTTTGCAATTCAGGAATGAGATAGCACCAAAAACTGACTAGTAATTGATTCTAAATATGAATAAAATTGTGATCACTTCTACTTATGTGTATAAGTAATATCTACTTATACACTTACTTAATGTGTATATCACACATTATTCGATTTCATGATTTACAAGAAACATAGAAAAAATCCATACCCACTTAAAAAAAATTTAGAAAAATGTTTTTTCTAAATTTTCTTTTGCGGAACCTCAGACGTTTAAGGAACCCACTTTAGGAACCTCTGGCTTAATGAATTAGTGAAGGGAACGGAACTCGGGTAAGAGTTCTAGACACTGATCTGAATGATAGTACTCAAACGTCTGACCAAACAAAAAGATCGTAAGAACTGACGTTTAACCTGCGAGGGGATCTGTTTTTACAAAAAAAAAGAAAAAAGAAAAAAAAGCTATATGTTTGCTTGAAATTATGAGTTGCGCAATCCGTAATTGTGTGGTATTTACTCATTCTGAGGTAAAATGGATAAACCAACAAAAGTCTCCACACAAATGAAGTTTTTATTCAACAACAACAAGAAGTTTCGAACACTTTGTGTTCATCATCAGAAAGACACCAAGGATGTGGTGCTGAAGGGTTGGTCCAGTGAAAACAACTCAGTAAAAACAAGTTGTTTTCACTGGACCAACCTTTCATCACCACATCCTTGGTGTCTTCCTGATGATGGACACAAAGTGTTCGAAACTTCTTGTTGTTGTTGAATAAAACTTCATTTGTGTGGATACTTTTGTTTTTTTTTTTTATCTATTTGACCTCAGAATATCTTTGCTTATTTGAATAGAACGTACGCCTATTAAGTTTAGGTGTTTGAAAAAAAAAAAAATTGTTTTCTAAAAATTGACTAAATAAAGATAAAGGCTGTAATAATAAGAAGTTATTGTTGCTTAGAGCTGTGCATAGCTGTTAAAGTAAAGAACATTGAATAAAAACACGGTCAGATAGAGGGAGTGGGGGTATAGGCGGGTGGGGTATAAAGTAGCAAAGGGCTTTGAGACCCAGGGTACGGTGGCAGTGTTGCACATGAATTTACTAAACCTAATACAATTTATGCTTGCTGGCATTACAGGGTCGTGAATTTCCCAATGTTGCAGCTAGCTACACTCCCCCTACCTTGCTTCTACTACACCCCCCCCCCCCCCCCCCCCGAACACCTTTATCGGCTTCCTATACTAAATGATACTATTCCCCTCAGCCAGCCCCCCAAATATTTACCCCCACAACTATCTGAATTATCTATATTTAACCAATCCACACTGATAGTTTACTTTGAAAATAGCCCTAATCAAATCATAAGCATAGATACCAGCTAACTAGTTTGTATATCAAATAGCGATAAAGCTTCTATAAATTAAAATAAAAAAATGTCTTTTGTTAATTAGATTTTAATACCATGTTAAGTTTTTAATTAATACTTATTAAAGTTCACAATTTACTAGTTTTGTAATATATGAGTTTATAAATGGTGCTAAAATAATATCTACATTATATAGCTTAAAGTCAAATTGTTTTATAAATCTTCAATATTATCTGTTTCATCATTTTTTAAGCTTTAAAAATTATATGTTTTGAAACGACATTATATCTTTCATTTCAGACATATATATATTAGTATATTTAGGAAGCAGTCCTTCATTTATACAGGTTTGATTAAATAATACGCCATATTTACGGTTGATTAGTTTCCTTGTGTATTTCTCAAGGGATCTGAATAATCTTCTTGTACAAACATCTAAATTGAATAGAACATTTCCAATGGTTCCATTGTCTTTACATCTTGCATTTCCACTAATTTTACTATTGTCACAACAGTCACAACTAGTACTATTACTATTACTACTACTACTATTATCACTACTACTATTATCACTACTATCGACATGTTTCGACTGCTCGTCAGTCATCTTCTGGATAAGGAGGTTCTTTGCTGAGTTGTTGGTATTTACTGCAGTTTTTGATCAGCTACGAGTGGTCTAATGGTGGGTTTCGGTAATCAGTTTCTGATTGGCTGGTTGTAGGGATGGAGAGGGCATGGTTATGCAGGTACTGTTATCTAGTGGCCAGCAGATGAAGTTATTGGGGCCAAGAGCTTGAGCACCCTGCTACTACTATGAAGTTGAGTGTTGAGAGTCGGTTTCCTTTCCTGTATTAAAATGGCTTCCAGAATTAGCAATTTTTGTGGATCCTTTTCCTTTAGTATGATTGTTGTATTATTCACAAGGTCTTCCCTTCGAATATTGGTTTTATGAATAGATTCAGCATGGTTTCGAGGAGCACCTCCGGCTAAGTGCATAGTAAGTCTCCGTGATAGGGAAGTAGTAGTCATGCCAATGTACGAATTGTTACGGGTTTCACAGTCCTGACAAGTGTATTCGTACACTAGGCCTGCTTCCTTCAACGGAGAGTCCTTGGGCTGGTTGTTGTTCCTCATGATTAAGTTTCTTATTGTTGGGCCCTGGTAGTATATGTTGAGTTCTATACGATCTTGGGGGTTGGTACATTTTACATTATTCTGGATGATGTTTTTTAAAATCCTCTCGTCTGTTTTATAGTGGTCACTGAATTGATTTTTGTAATATATTTTGTGCGTGGTGCCTGTAGGTTCAGTTTGTTCGTTTCGAGTATTTTTCTTGTTCAGGTATTGCCGTAATAATTCTTCGAACAATCCATTGGGGTACCCATTATTTATTAGCGCCTGTTTGATGGTTGCAATGTCTTGGTGGAACATCTGCCAATTAGAGGCTATCTTGAAGCTATCTTGAGGCTATCCTTCTATCCAAAACAAAATTCATTTCCTAGATGTTAAAATAGATTTTTCAACTGACCAAACAGTAACTTCTTTGTATAGGAAAGCATCCAACACTATGTCGTTCCTCAACTACCACAGTGAATGTCCCCTGCGTTATAAGAAAAATACTGTTAAAGCCCTCATCCAAAGAACCTTCAAGATAGCCTCTAATTGGCAGATGTTCCACCAAGACATTGCAACCATCAAACAGGCGCTAATAAATAATGGGTACCCCAATGGATTGTTCGAAGAATTATTACGGCAATACCTGAACAAGAAAAATACTCGAAACGAACTAACTGAACCTACAGGCACCACGCACAAAATATATTACAAAAATCAATTCAGTGACCACTATAAAACAGACGAGAGGATTTTAAAAAACATCATCCAGAATAATGTAAAATGTACCAACCCCCAAGATCGTATAGAACTCAACATATACTACCAGGGCCCAACAATAAGAAACTTAATCATGAGGAACAACAACCAGCCCAAGGACTCTCCGTTGAAGGAAGCAGGCCTAGTGTACGAATACACTTGTCGAACCGGGGACTGTGAAACCCGTAACAATTCGTACATTGGCATGACTACTACTTCCCTATCACGGAGACTTACTATGCACTTAGCCGGAGGTGCTCCTCGAAACCATGCTGAATCTATTCATAAAACCAATATTCGAAGGGAAGACCTTGTGAATAATACAACAATCATACTAAAGGAAAAGGATCCACAAAAATTGCTAATTCTGGAAGCCATTTTAATACAGGAAAGGAAACCGACTCTCAACACTCAACTTCATAGTAGTAGCAGGGTGCTCAAGCTCTTGGCCCCAATAACTTCATCTGCTGGCCACTAGATAACAGTACCTGCATAACCATGCCCTCTCCATCCCTACAACCAGCCAATCAGAAACTGATTACCGAAACCCACCATTAGACCACTCGTAGCTGATCAAAAACTGCAGTAAATACCAACAACTCAGCAAAGAACCTCCTTATCCAGAAGATGACTGACGAGCAGTCGAAACATGTCGATAGTAGTGATAATAGTAGTAGTGATAATAGTAGTAGTAGTAATAGTAATAGTACTAGTTGTGACTGTTGTGACAATAGTAAAATTAGTGGAAATGCAAGATGTAAAGACAATGGAACCATTGGAAATGTTCTATTCAATTTAGATGTTTGTACAAGAAGATTATTCAGATCCCTTGAGAAATACACAAGGAAACTAATCAACCGTAAATATGGCGTATTATTTAATCAAACCTGTTTATATATATATATATATAATGAAAGGTCCGTGTGGACAATAATTCCGTGTGGACTAATTCCCATGACCTCCCTTTCAATGATTGTTTCAGGGTACAAATCCTCAAACAAATCCCCGAGTCTAATTCCCATGTCACCCTTAGAGCTTCCGAAGAGGCATTCATATGCCTCCTTGGGGCTCGTTCTCCTCCTGGTCTCAACCTGTACCGTTAATTATTTTTTATTTTATTATTATTATTATTTTATTATTATTATTATTATTATTATTATTTTATTATTATTATTTATTTTTTATTATTATTATTTCGTATCTTATATATTATTTTATATATTTTTTATCTGGTTTTCTAAATAAATATTGGAGGGATTTCTATTTTTCCTCTCCTCCGCTGGGGAGCAGCATTGCGGTGGTTCCACGAGTTACTCTGGTGGCCAGTAGCAGTTTGCTTCTCAACGCGAGTACTTCGCACTTCTTCCCGATGACGACGGATGTCGTAATATCGAAGTGAGTTCTGTAGTGTCTTTCTGTGTTCTTTTCTCTGTGTTAAAGTGTATATATATATATGTATATATATATATATATTTGTAAAAGTTGGGAGCAGTCCTTCTTCAATGCATGCTTTTAAAAACTGGATGTCTGTTTCCACTTTGTTCAATTTCGTCTTATATTTTAAAATATAAGACGAAATTGAACAAAGTGGAAACAGACATCCAGTTTTTAAAAGCAATATATAATATATATATATATATATATATATATATAATATATTATATGATCAAACCACAATATGAAAGGGAAAACAAGACTAAGATCTTTTAACTGTAATAAGCGGTCTTCATCAGAGTCAAAAACTCAACCGAAGTTGTTGGTTGACGAATACTGCTTGTTACGGTTGAAAGATCTTAGTCTTGTTTTTCCATTTTCGTATTGTGGTTTGATCATTGATTGTTATTTCACGTGTTTATGTGAATGAATGAATCCATAGAGGTTGCACAGTCCCTCTGTGATGTAAGAATATTGGGAGAAAACATGAGCCTCACTTTGCAGTGAACTCCTGGTGGTTATTGTTGGTTTTTCCTATTGTCTGCTACGGATATTGATTTTATTTTACTTGATAGTCTTATTTGTCTTCCTGGAATTTCCTACAATATAGAAAATATTATATTAACAATATAGAGAAATACATATTAAGAATATAGAATATTTCCTAGACATACAGAAGAATATCACGTTTGGGGTTAAAGGTTACCGAAAATAAATAGAAGAAGATCATGTTTGGTTTGCCAGTTACCGAAAACATGCAGAAGAGGATGAAATGTTAATTGTTAAACTACTGACAAATACAGACTGAATACTTTACAGGTGATATTACAGTGTTTAGAAATATGTACACTACATCATTACTAACTCACTATGTATCTAAAACTGGGCAATAAAATCAATAAAATTGATAAATTTAAATAATTTTAGATATCTGTTGATTCTAAAAGAATATCATAAGAAAATATTAAGTATAAAACGGTGACGAGGATAGAGTTTTGTTATTATTTAATATTCCAATAAATATAAAAGTCGATTCGTTGAATATTTGTCTTTAATTAAAGTTGCCCCATAGAGAGATTTGAGCGAAGGCAAGACTCCATTCTGGGATTATGAGTTCCTTCTCAATTTCATCGCTGGAAATTTAACCAATTTTCTTCCTCCCTTCTTCTAAGAGTTTGTTAAATACTAAAATAGTTGACAAACTGGTATTTGTTAAATATTTACTTCAAACAAGTGTATTAAGAAGGAAAATTTTCTTCGAAGAAAAAAAAAGGTCTTTGTTTAGTCTGGAATAAAGGTTTTTTTTTTAAGAATAATTTGTATTTTATTTTAACACAAAAAGGAAAATACATTCATTAGCTATTTATAAGAGGGCAAGGTAGCCTAGTGGCTTGCGCGCTCGTCTCTGGACTGGTAGAACCGGGGTTCAATACCCACTCTGACTCTGAATTTATTCATGCGGGAGGTTAAAACTCTATACTTCATTCATTGGAGAGGTTGTTAAACCTTTTTTGACCTTATACTCGTATGAACCTGGGCCTGTCGGCTATATTAACAAGAGGATGTTAAGCAATCGATCCCAAGCCTGCACGATATCAGATACACTTTATAGATCCTTAATAAGTTGTAATAAGTTCCTGAGCGGTTTTTTTTTAATTTAATATAAGTTTGGTTACAGTGTCCGTCCCACATAACAAATGTCCTCTTGGTAGTATGGCCGACAGGCCGAGATACATATAAGATCAAAAAAGGTTTAACGTTCTCTTGGTAGTATGGCCGATAGGCCGAGATACATATAAGATCAAAAAAGGTTTAACGTTCTCTTGGTAGTATGGCCGACAGGCCGAGATACATATAAGATCAAAAAAGGTTTAACGTCCTCTAGGTAATATGGCCGATAGGCCGAGATATATATAAAGTCCAAAAAGGTTTAACGTTCTCTCGGTAGTATGGCCGACAGGCCGAGATACATATAAAAGATCAAAATTAATATAAAAGATCAAAAAAGGTTTAATGTCCTCTCCGAGGGACGAAGTACTTACAGTTAAACCTTCCGAGTGAATAAATTCAGAGCCAGAGTTGGTATCGAACCCCGGTTCTACCAGTCCAGATGCGAGCACGCAAGCCACTAGGCTACCCTGGCACATTATACTTTAATATAAGCAATATATAGTAATCATGGAAAAGAACTTTATATTGATATTTTAAAATGATTTATACGTTTTTATATAGCCTGAGTATATTTTTGATGTTGTTTTTTATGATGTCAAAAATGTTCTCAACAATTTTTGAAAACTCTACAGGTTACACTGTTTGATAGATCATTGCGGATATCACATCCGAAACTAGTCCTTATAGAGTAGATGAGCAATATATTTGTTGTGCAATATTGCATCACGAAAAGGCCATTTTATTGTCCATTATGCAATTTGTGGTTGCTATGAACCAATATTAACCTTCCTTGAAAACAATTTACAAAAACTTTTGTACAAAATATTAGTATATTTTGAAGATTATATGTCAAAATGTTTTGAGCTCAATAGATACATAAATCAGGACAACTACTGTCTGACAAATCACGTCTTGAGAACAGGTAGTATGCCAATTCTGGGGTTTATACTCGTAGGTCTTGCCTAGGGTTCTGGGTTCTTTTTTTGTGTGATGTGTCAATCAGTCAAAGATATTTAATAGTCACGAAGAGAATAAGTTTAAGATGTGTCAATCAGTCAAAGAGATTTGGTAGTCACGAAAGGAAATAAGTTTAAGATGTGTCAATCAGTCAAAGAGATTTGGCAGTCACGAAGAGAATAAGTTTAAGATGTGTCAATCAGTCAATGAGATTTGGTAGTCACGAAGGAAATAAGTTTAAGATGTGTCAATCAGTCAAAGAGATTTGGTAGTCACGAAGAGAATAACTTTAAGATGTGTCAATCAGTCAAAGAGATTTGGTAGTCACGAAGAGAATAAGTTTAAGATGTGTCAATCAGTCATAGAGATTTGGCAGTCACGAAGAGAATAAGTTTAAGATGTGTCAATCAGTCATAGAGATTTGGTAGTCACGAAGAGAATAAGTTTAAGATGTGTCAATCAGTCATAGAGATTTGGCAGTCACGAAGAGAATAAGTTTAAGATCTGTCAATCAGTCAAAGAGATTTGGCTACTACGAGGAGAATAAGTTTTAAGATTGTCAACTCAGTTGAAAGATGACTTTGGTTAGTCACTGAGAGAATAAGCTTTAAAGATTGTCAATGCAGTCAAAGAAGATTTGGATCACAAAAATATTTAAATGAAGTGAGAGATTTGTATAGAAATAGTTAAGTCTGTAATTGAAAGACATTTGGCGTTATGTAGTGAATGTTTTAGTTAACCTCGGAGAATGAACTGACCTTGGTTATAGCATGTAACATGTGGTTTTAACCTGATTGGTTTAATAGAACGAAACAAGGGGCAGGAATAAAAAGTCCTAAAAGAGAGAATTTCATGAAATGCGATCTAAGTGCATTTGAAGATCAGTTTATGTTGTGAATGAGAGGTCTCGAGGAGCAGGCTTAGACGTCGTCTAACTGCAGTGGTTTTAATCCACAAACATTTATTGCAAATTGATCGACGGCACACTATGGGGCCAAGGCTAGCTGCAGTGGTTACTGTGGCTCACCATCTGAACTGATAGGACAGGGGTTCAATCCTCACCTGGCCCTCGATTTATTCACGCGGGAGGTGAATAAATCTGAGGACGTCGTCCCTCGGAGAAGGACGTTAAACCGTCGGTCCCGAGCCTGTACGATGTCAATTACTCGTTAAAGATCCCTACTCTAAATACATTTGAGTTAGGCAAAATTTAGGACTCTCACTGTAGAATCAATCTTCATTGTGTGGTATCACAAAGGGCCAATGCTTGGCCTACGTGTGTTCCCTTGTGGGACTGCCACTGCAACCTAACCTATGACGGCACACTAAGAAGCAACTAATATTTTGGCGGCACAACTGCCATTTGATATATATTCTTAAACTTAGCAGTACCTTTTAAAATAGATGTAAATATCATCATTGAATGCACACTTACCATATTAGTGAGAAACGTGAGGCTGGTAAACACAGGACGCAAAAATATATTTTATTATATTATTTTTTATTTATATATATATATATTATATATATAAATATATAAAATATATATAAATATTTATTTATATATATATAAATAAATTATCAAACCACAATAAGAAATGGGAAAACAAGACTAAGATCTTTCAACCGTAACAAGCGGTCTTCGTCAGAGTCAAAACCCAACTTAGTTCAAAATCCACGTTGGGTTTTTGACTCTGACGAAGACCGCTTGTTTTCCCATTTCTTATGGGTTTATCATTGATTGTTATTTCACGTGTTTATGTAATCTTTTATATTATATATATAATTAATTATTGTCAATGTACATAAAGAAACGTAGAGAAATTAAAAACACACACTTACAGTTTCTAATTTTCGGTTGAACCGTCTTGAGGAGAGTAGAAAAGGAACCAAGTGCACTGGTACAGAGACGGTTGGACATGTCAATTGCCTCCAACCGTCTCTGTACCAGTGCGCTTGGTTTCCCTTTCTTATCTCTCCTGAAGACGGTTCAACCGAAAATTAGAGACTGTAAGTGTGTGTTTTTAATTTCTCTACGTTTCTTTATGTACATTGAACTGTATTTGTCCGTTTCGGATCGTATTTTCATCAAAAAAGTGTGTATATATTGTATATTCGCGGAACACCAAGGAGATAATGGCGGCACACTAGTGTGCCGTAGCACACACTTTGGGAATCACTGCTCTAATGGTTGTGAATGATTGATTTTATTTTGCAAAGTTCCACGAGAACAAAACAAGCTTCTTCTTTTACTTTATTTAGTATTTAATAAGAGTAATTTAGAAAAAAAAAGTTTTGAACGTGCTTGTCTCATCTACTTGTTGATTATGACTTGTAAAATATTTAATGAACCAAAAAAAAAACAGAAAAAAGAAAAAAAAAAGTTGGTAGAGGAATATCTAAGCTGTAAAAAGTGAAAATAATAAATGAAGAAAGAGAAAAGCAGTATGACTGTGTAATCGGATTACTCGATGTTTTGAGACAGTCGTCCTTCTTGCACATTCAGTTATGGTATTAAAGCAAGTTTAATTCTCCCCCGTGCCCTGGAAAGTCATCTTTAATGATTTGAACACAATACAATATTCATTCTACAACTACACTCCACTCATGCCTCCTTTCTGCCTTCCTTATAACCAGTCGTTTCTTTACAAAGTTTTTTTTTTAAGACTCATTATTATTATAAAAATATGTAACATTTATTTTTTTTTTCTTACATTTGTCCAGTATTGTTATAGGTTCATAATAATATTGTTGATTACCTATGAAAACTAAGAATTTTATTTTGAACAGACCGAGTCCTGTTAAAATGTAATTTTGTATATATATATATATATATATATTATATATTATATTATATATTATATATTATTATTATATATTATTATATTATTATATATTATTATATATTTTATTATATATTATATATTATTATATTATATATTATATGTGTTGACTGTCGTCCCTCCGTCAATTCACTTCTTCTCCTGAGGACGACCGCCATTACGGTCGAAATATTGAAAAGTGAGTCTTTGTTGTGTTTCTGTTTATGTGTCACTGCTTATTTTAATTGTTATATATATATATATATATATATATATATATATATGTAATATATATATGTAATTTTTTATATATATATATACAAAATTACATTTTAACAGGACTTCACTTCTTCTCCTGAGGACGACCGCCATTACGGTCGAAATATTGAAAAGTGAGTCTTTGTTGTTTTTCAGTTTATGTGTCACTGCTTATTTTAATTGTATATATATATATATAATAAATTCAAAACGAAGGAAACACACAGAAAGACATTTATTTTATTTAAAAAAGTTCGCTGGACCGTTTCTTTTAATTGTATATATATATTTACAAAACAATAATGAATTGTCGACCATGGGACAGAGATATATAACTAAATAGGATAAATCGGGATGCGGTCAGTTTCTTTTACTTCCAATCAAACTCTCATTGCCGACGTTTCGATTTTATTCAAAATCTTTTTGAAAAGCAAATGTAGGAATATTTGTAATAGTTCGTTCATTTCAAATATTTCTACTTTTGCTTTTGAAAAAGATTTTCATTAAAATCGAAACGTCGGCAATGAGTGTTTGATTGGAAGTTGAAAAAGTTGACCGCATCCCGATTTGTCTTTTTTAGTTTTATATATTTATATATAATATATATATATATATATATATTATATATATGTACATTTATTATATATATATATATATATATATATAAAACAATTCAATAATATATCAACTCTTTGGTAGAATAGGTGTATTATTTAATCAATATTCGGTCAATTTATTGTTTAAAAATCAAACTCTCGTTGGCAAAACGAGAGTTGATTTTTAAAACTAGAATATTGACTGAATCCTGATTAAGGAATACATCTCTTTATGTAAGAGTACTCTATGAAACTCTGTTAAGGCAAGGTGACTAGAGTTCTCATTCTTTTCTAGTGTAGTGATGGACATTAATTTTAAATAAAAACTATTTTTGAAAATTATACATGATCTAATTTCTAGGTCGTCGTATTTTCAGTTTACTTATTCGATGTATTTCAGTGGTTGAGAAAGTTTTTTTTTGCGTGTGTTGCGGTGGAGGAGGATGGGTGATGAAGAGCCAGTATGGACTGGTAGCAGGTGGCAACACTGTTGTGACTTATTAATTACTAATGTTGGCCACACTGCGACTTGATTAAAGCGAGGCGAGACTGTCGTCAGGTATGGGTGATTGGGGGGGGGGGGGGGGGGGGGGGGGGGGTGGCTATCAACCGGACCTCTCGTCACCTTCCCAGCACCCCCTCCCCTCCCCTTATCTCTTACCTGTGCCTTCCCACACCAACCATTCATCAAAACAGACATCCATTCATCAAAACCAAACCCATGAATCATATCCCATACGTCATTCTATATTAATGAATATTTACATACTCATTGTCTTCTTTTACTTTCTCTAAGTAAAAGGTTTATAGTGATTATAATAATAGGGAAACGTCTAGTGGTTTACATTCCACTTTAGTATAAGTCTGTCGAGTCAAGGTTATGTTTCAGTGGCAGTCCCACACAAATGGAGCACATCTAGGCCGAACATTGGTTCTTTGTGATTCTACACAAAGAAGACTGATTCTACATTGGCAATCCTAAGTTTTGCTTAATACAAGTTTATTTAGAGTAGTGGATCTGTAGCGAGTATCTCACATTATACACCTGTACGAGGGACGATGTGCTCAGATTTATTTACCTCCCGCGTGAATAAATCGAAGGTCAGAGTGGGTATTGAACCATGGATCTAACAGTTCAGAGGAGAGTACGTGTCCAGTAAACTAGCCTGGTCCTCCTCCTATCGTGTCAAATTGTCCAACCATTCGGAGAAATGATAACTGAGAAAAGTTAAAGAAATTAGTCTCAACGTAAATAAGTTTTATGGGGAAATTTCAATAAGAACTGCTTTCTAATACTGGGTCATCTGCGAAAACTCTGTTTTAATTGGATGAAAACAAAACAAGATATAGTTACGAGTTGATGGTCGGGTAGGTGAGAGAGTAACAGAGTCTGAGGGTGAACTGAAGGAGTAATCATGTTCCACCTTACTAATATCACTTCTTGACTCATATTCCTGTCTTACTGATATTACTCTCGTACTCATACTCTTAGGTATGCTCTTACTCTTATTTTATTAATTTCATTCCATTTTACTAATATTACTGACTGACTCATATTCCTGTTTTACTCGTATTACTGACTGACTCATATTCCAGTTTTACTCGTATTACTGTGCTATTTATAATATTGCCTCCTTCACATCTTCTTTTATTAATATTCCAGTTTGCTCATATTACTACTTACTCATATTACTGGCTTACTCAGATCTTACTGGACTCATAGTGTTACTGTATTAATCAGATTCCGTTTTACTCATATTACTGACTGACTCATATTCCTGTTTTACTCATATTACTGACTGACTCATATTCCTGTTTTACTTGTATTTCTGTGCTATTTATAATATTGCCTCCTGCACATCTTCTTTTATTAATATTCCAGTTTGCTCATATTACTACTTACTCATATTACTGCCTTACTCAGATCTTACTGGACTCATACTGTTACTGTATTAATCAGATTCCGTTTTACTCATATTACTGACTGACTCATATTCCTGTTTTACTCATATTACTGACTGACTCATATTCCTGTTTTACTCGTATTTCTGTGCTATTTATAATATTGCCTCCTGCACATCTTCTTTTATTAATATTCCAGTTTGCTCATATTACTACTTACTCATATTACTGGCTTACTCAGATCTTACTGGACTCATAGTGTTACTGTATTAATCAGATTCCGTTTTACTCATATTACTGACTGACTCATATTCCTGTTTTACTCATATTACTGACTGACTCATATTCCTGTTTTACTCGTATTTCTGTGCTATTTATAATATTGCCTCCTGCACATCTTCTTTTATTAATATTCCAGTTTGCTCATATTACTACTTACTCATATTACTGGCTTACTCAGATCTTACTGGACTCATAGTGTTACTGTATTAATCAGATTCCGTTTTACTCATATTACTGACTGACTCATATTCCTGTTTTACTCATATTACTGACTGACTCATATTCCTGTTTTACTCGTATTTCTGTGCTATTTATAATATTGCCTCCTGCACATCTTCTTTTATTAATATTCCAGTTTGCTCATATTACTACCTTACTCATATTACTGCCTTACTCAGATCTTACTGGACTCATACTCTTACTGTATTAATCAGATTCCGTTTTTCTCATATTACTGACTGACTCATATTCCTGTTTACTCATATCAATGACATAATAAACACCATATTTTAAGCCTGTACAGTAATCCAAAGAAAAAAAAAAGATAATACCTTTTTGGCATAATATAAAAAAAGAGTATAAAGGTGCTTATTTTTTCCATCGTTTAATAACGTCCTACAACAACAGCTTTCTTTGCCATGCCAACAGTAATATGTCTGTGTAATATGCCATATTTGTTTATTAATGGTAGCTTTGTCCTGGATAGATTTTAGAGATGCTATTAAAACTAAGTTGTTTTTTTCCTGTAGACAGCAATAAATGATACCTAACTAAGTATTAATTGGAATATAACTTACCTGAAGAGTATTGTCATTTCAAAAACGCGATTCATTACCGCCAATGGTATTTTTTCAAAGTGTTTCAAGTCCGGAGGGACTTAGTTTTGACGACTTTGCACTGCTTTATATGTTAAAGTTTGAAGGAAGCAGTTGTGCTATAGAATAGAGAGACGGTGTCAGCATTGTGGGCATCTGATTTCAGATTCCCGTTTTTGAATGTCTAAATTCACTCGCTGGAGGTCAGTGAATACGATTTGAATAATTTTCAAAACTTTTTGTTTCTTCTTGCATTTAAAAGTTGTATTTGAATCAAAGGCAAAAGGTCGCTATTTGTATTTGCCTCTCTCGCTAGGGATACAGTGACTTCAATGTATTAATATATGCATTATCCATTCATACAGTATATAAAGTCGTTAATTATATCAAAGGATAAACGAGAATAATTTTCTGTCAAATTCCATTAGTTCTTGTCAACTAATATATATATATTATATATATATATATATATATATATATATATATATATGTCTTGTTAAATTGTATGCCTACTTTGAATCTCACAACTTTTCTACTGAATCTCTCGATTTCTCTAATACACTTTCTCCATTTTTGTGGTACAAGATAGATTAGTTGACCAAAGTTTTTATTTACATAGCCCGACATGTTTTTTATTTACGGCTATGTAAATAAAAACTTTGGTCAACTAATCTATCTTGTACCACAAAAATGGAGAAAGTGTATTAGAGAAATCGAGAGATTCAGTAGAAAAGTTGTGAGATTCAAAGTAGGCATACAATTTAACAAGACATGCATAAACGAAGGTCTGCTCCCGAAATATACGAATATATATATATATATATATATATATATATATAATATATATATTGTTAAAAAGCACAGCGGCTTCAGCATTAATAATCTTTTTAGAAAGATGTTCTATTTGCCTTATTATTTTCTTGTAATTCACTGGTAGCTCAAAAATTAATCTACCTAGTTCCATAACAAGAATAGGAAAACAATCTTGAAGAAAACTAATGAAACAATCTATATTTGACACTACACAAACACAAACTAGGTTAAAAAACTAAAGGAACAAGCTTTCGGCCACATTGGCCAGCATCAGGTAAACAGTAACCAATAAAACGAAACAATTAAAACAATTAAAACATAAACCAAAAATTAACAACAAACTAAATTAGCACAGTTTAAATAGTGGCACTATTGAAACGAAACAATCAGCAATCAACAAACGAAACTTGAAACGAAACAATTAAAACATAAACCAAAAATTAACAACAAACTAAATTAGCACAGTTGAAATAGTGGCTACCTGCTGGTCGAAAGGTTGGAAAGTAAAAATCTCAAATAAACAATTGATTTATGTAAGAAAAAGTGTAATTTGTGATAATTTACTATAAGTATATTTAATTATTCAGAAAGAGAAATATGTTTGGGGTAAATCTGAGTCGTTAGTAATGAAAGCGGCCGGGGCACCTGTTGGACGTTGTCCTCTGTTGGTAAGACTGATTCAGTATATTTCCTCTTCTCGGCAGATGTTACTTTTGTCCGTTTCCCTTCCGTCAAACCTTATTGCACCAATATTTCATTTGAATATAATTAGTTCTTTCCTTTTTTAGATGTAAATATTTATTCCACTCTTTCAAGGGTTTTTTAAATACATCGTAGTACTTCATTATACAAGACACATCTAATTATTGTCTTATGTAATTATATTATATTACTAGACTACCCGTGATCCTTTGTGTCACTCAGAAATTATAACAACAGGTATTGAAATTAATTCACTGAACATGATTGACAGGGATAATACTAATTGTTTCTTGTTATTAAGGCACGAAAACAGATTCTTATATAGCTCAAGCTTTTGATATAGTATTCTTAAAATGATTCAAGATACGAGTATATACACAGTAAGTATACAAGAAAAAGATCGAAGGTATTTAGCAAAATTAAAATCATTTGAAAGTAAAAAAAAATCATATATTTTATCATATAAATATATAAAACTTCAATTTCAGTTATATACACAATGAAATATATTTCAAACAAACAAAACTTGTCAATTGAAATATTGAAGTTATTTACCTAACACAAAATAGCGTTAATGAAAGCAATATGTCTTTATAATATTACCTTAGAACATTCGTATTTTATCTGACATTGTGCTCAATTTTTGTTTCTACAATTATTCATTATTAACCTCTAATGTAGTAGTTTATTATATATTTGTTACATTTATTTAAAATACATTTGCACTATTGTCATCAGCGAGCACGCAAGCCTCTGGGCTCCTTTGGCTCCATGCCTTTATTTTATTATCAGTGTTTATCTTTCGTAAATTTAAAAATTTTTTTTGTTACTTTTATATGTAATACATTTTCACTACAAATATCGGCGAGCTGCTGGTAGTCCGGGGTTGGATCCCCACCTGGCCCTCGATTTATTCACGCGGGAGGTGAATAAATCTGCGAACGTCGTCCATCGGAGAGTTCAGACGTTAAGCCGTCGGTTCCGAGACTGTACGATGTCAGGTACTCGTTAAAGATTATTACTGGAAATGCATTTGATTTAAGCAACATTTAGGACTCCCAATCTAGAATGTATAGAATCACCTATCATATAAAAAGCCGTTAAATGGCTGACGTTATCACTCGCTAGTGGATCAGTTTAAACAATTAAAATAAATAAATAAATAAATCTCTCCGGTATTAGTAATATCCATTTATTAAATTAATTCTTACTTTTCTTTGTGTTGTATTTTTTATTATAGATTTCTCATGTTGACCACTACCTGTTGATTTTACAAAACATCTTTTATGTGTAAAGTTTTTGCTTTATTTCATCAATATGGGTAAATTCCACATAGTAGCTTATTGGACAAGAAGATATGAATTGAAATTTTTGAAACTACCCTTGTCTTTGATAAGAGAGTGGAGTTTGTGATGGACGAGAATGACTGGCAAATATTATTAGCACTTGTTGGAGAACTCGAGTGATTTTATGGACATGTTTGGCAGCAGAGGGTTCTGCCGTGGGGTGGGCAGAGAATTGCCGATAGAAAGCTCTGAGTTGTGGCCCTAACACACCCCGACAGCCTCTATCTAAACTGCCCGCCACCCAAACACATACACACACACACGCGACGAGACTTATCTCCAAATTCATCACCAAAACCACCCCTTTTTCACCCCCTCCCACCATTGCTTCTCCCTTATCATATACCAATATCCCCCACTCCATCCCCAAAAACTAGAGTGAAAGAGAAGGAGAGAGCAAAAAAAATCGCCCCACTTTCCAACATCCATAATAAACTTTTATGACTAGGCCATTTTACCCCCGAAAAAAAAAACATATTCCCATATTGCAAACTCAACTGCTATGCATATTTTAAAACAAAACTTGTGTAGTTTCATGAACTTAAATATATCGAACAATATTATCTTTTTTTTTTTTACATAATATAATAAAATCTGAAGTGGTGTACACTCAGTAATAAAAAAAAAACAACCACTTTAATTATGCATTTATATTATTATGGCTACTTTATTTCACTAATTGCAAGAAAATATGACTGGAATGATGTTGAACATGATGAATGATGATAAAGGATTGGAAGGCATGATGATTGAAAAATGATTATTTTGATGATGAAAGATTGATGACCATTGAACAACTGGTCTTGTTGTCAATGATCTGTGTTTAATAGTCAGGAGTTCTCAATAGTCAGGAATCTAGAACATAACAGATACAAGGTCGTCAATGCAGAAGCTGCTGTGTATTTCAACCATATATATATATATATATATATAATATATATATTTTCTTCTTCTGCCTATGAAAAAGGTTTTAAATAAAACCGAAACGTTGGCAACGAGAGTTTGATTTTGATCCTGGAAAATTGACCGAACCCCGATTAGAGAACACAGCTATTCTATCAAACGGTCGATATATTATTTAATCTGATAATATATTTATATATATATATTATAATATATTTATATATAATATAGACTTAAAATAAACTGTGATACATAGACAGAAACATAACATAACTATCATTACAGTCGAAGTATTGAAAAGTGAGTCTTTGTTATGTTTTGTCTATGTGTCACAGTTTATTTTAAGTGTAATCTGTCCTGCCAGACCATTTTTCGTTTTCATGGTAATATATTTTTATTATATATATATATATTATTATATATATATTATATATATGGATTAATTTACCACAATGAAAACAATTTTTTAAAAAATTGTTTTCATTGTGGTAAATTTAATCCATCTATTATATCCAAGTGTTATTTTGATTTATTATATATATTAATATATATTAATATATAATATATATTATATATATATATTGCAAACAGGAAAACGATCCAAAAAGGACAACAAACGTTTCACGGTAAATCACAGACACATGTCTCTGTGATTTACCGTGAAACGTATATATATATATATATATGTATGTATGTATGTGTGTGTGTGTGTGTGTGTATGTATGTATTTTCTATTGAAACCAATTCCTACTTCTGGTTATATACCTTTTCTGATTAATTTTTCCACTCTTCTCACATGTGACTTCCATAAGTTCGGGACCAGATACATAAGTTCACCAAAATGTTTATTTCTGTAGTCTGACATTATTCGTTATGCTGACTTAGAGTAGTTTATTTCAATTATTGTTTAATTTTATATTAATCCTCAAGAACCTCTTCTGTGAACTTATCAATCTTAATGTATTTTTAAATTGTCAGAATAGATTCGATTTATTATTACTGTAATGAATAAACTAATTATCTGCTATAAATTAAGCAGTGCTCAGACTGTGGAGGAACTCAGGTATAAAGGAATTGAGCATTATGGGAATGTGTTGAAGTTGATCAAATAATTGGCGGAATTAGACTTAAAGGTGGAATGAGAAGTTTGTATAAAATAAGTTGTTTTTGCGTATTTGCTGTAGAGGGAATAACAATTGGAGAGAAAGGTAAATGATAATTGTGCTGTTTGAGTTAGTTTGAAGAGGTATCTAGGCAGGAGTAATGAAGGTGAGTTATTGATTTAGTCTCTGGGTGGAATGGAGTTGAAGGAGGGCAGAGTCCAGAAAGCAGAGGATACTTGACAGAGGGGTCATGACTGGTCAATTCATTTCTACCAATGACCAACCAGCGACTAAGTCAAATATTTCCATGCACATCACTGAACCTTGTAATTAACAGTCTTTGACTGTTGAATTATCATCTTGTAGTTTTTATGAAGGTTGGTATACATTGTCAAGAATTGGGACTTATCAGTCTGTTAAGAGAGGGTGTCGTATGGTTTTGTGGCTTTGCATTGTCTGCGGTCCAACCAGCGACCAGCCAATATCACATGGTAAAAAAAAATATTTTTTTTTGTAAGAAATATTGTAGTAAGTATTTGTAAGAAACAGAAAGAGAGAGGGGGGATGGAGGGAGAGAGAGGGAGTGAGGGATAGTGAGAGATAGAGTGGTGGGATGGAAACATGGAGGAATAGAGGAAGAAGAGAAGTAAAGGAAAAGGAATAGTGGGAGAGAGAGAGAGAGAGAGAGAGAGAGGGGTGGAGAATGGGGGGAGGGAGAGGGAGAGATAGGGAGGGAGGGATAGAGAGAGATAGAGTGGTGTGATGGAAACATGGAAAAATAGAGGAAGAAGAGAAGTAAAGGAAAAGGAATAGCGAGAGAGAGAGAGAGAGAAGCGGGGGATGGAGGGAGGGAGAGGGAGAGATAGGGAGGGATAGAGAGAGATAGAGTGGTAGGATGGAAAAATGGAGAAATAGAGGAAGAAGAGAAGTAAAGGGAAAGGAATAGCGAGAAACAGAGAAAGAGAGAGAAGCGGGGGATGGAGGGAGGGAGAGGGAGAGATAGGGAGGGAGGGATAGAGAGAGATAGAGTGGTGTGATGGAAACATGGAGAAATAGAGGAAGAAGAGAAGTAAAGGGAAAGGAATAGCGAGAAGCAGAGAGAGAGAGAGTGAGAGTGGGGGATGGGAAAGGGAGTGAGAGAGAGGGGCGGGGGATGGAGGGAGAGATAGGGAGGGAGGGATAGAGTGGTGGTATGGAAGCATGGAGGAATAGAGGAAGAAGAGAAGTAAAGGAAAAGGAATAGCGAGAAACAGACAGAGAGGGGGGGATGGGGGGGAGGGAGAGGGAGAGATAGGGAGGGAGGGATAGAGTGGTGGGATGGAAACATGGAGGAATAGAGGAAGAAGAGAAGTAAAGGAAAAGGAATAGCGAGAAACAGAGGGAGAGAGAGGAGCGGGGGTGGAGGGAGGGAGGGAGAGAGAGATAGAGTGGTAGGATGGAAAAATGGAGAAATAGAGGAAGAAGAGGAGTAAAAGGAAAGGAGGTTCGGAAAATAAAAGAAATAGCGAGTAACAGAGAGAGAGTGAGTGTGAGAGAGAATTGTGTTAAAATTGAGAAAAGGAAAGAGCGTAACCGGGAGATAGGAGGGAGAAAAACACAGAAAACAGTAATATGTGAATATGGACAAAAGGAGGGACGGAAGACTATAGTGAGCTATAGCTTTGGGGGAAAGAGAGAAATGAAAAGAATAAAGTAGGCTTTTATATGAAGGAAAGACACTAACTCTATACCTCCTCAGATGACTTATAAATACCAAATCATGGGATAGTATGGATAGAAAGAGAAAAGGTAAAGATAAAGAGGGAAAGAGGTTTGATGTGGAATAGACTGCGGTGGGGATTCTTTCTTTTTTTAAAGAAAGTCGAGTAAAGGAGACCATAGTGGTTGAAATTCCCACAGGGGATACTAATTCTTGCTAACTTCATTTTGGTGGAACGTTTTAATTTGAGTAACTGAATTTATATAGATTAAAGAATAAAAGTTTAGTTTCTCGAGAAACTAATATAATTAGCGATATATATATATAAGTTCAAAATCAAGAACAGTAACACACAGAGTAAAGAAACACACTTACAGAATCAGTAAATTTGAGTCTGTAAGTGTGTTTCCTTACTCTGTGTGTTACTGTTCTAGAATTTTGAACTCGTATTTGTCCAGTTTGGATCGTATTTCGGTTTATTAAGTGAAAAAAAAATAGATATATACAAAGATTTCACATAAACACATGAAATAACAATCTATGATCAAACCACAATATGAAATGGGGAAAAAAGACTAGCAATATATATATATAACAAGTTTTTATTTAAAAGTCCCCTGAACCGTTTCTTTTAATTACTATATATATATATATATATATATATATATATATTATATTCAGAGGGCTTCAGAAGAAGCTTTTATTAGTCTCCTGGGGGGTAGATCTGCTCCTGGGCTTAACCTCAATCGTCGATTGTTCCTTTACTTATTTTAGTCCCGTAAGATTTACTTATTTAGGTACTCATCCCCTATATTTGTCATAATAGAATAAAAATCCCTTCTGAAATAGTCTGATACACAAAGGTCAACTAATCATACAAATAAAGATTAAGGGATCCGAACCCAAACCACTGCATCATAATCAAGCGACCAGCTCAATTCAAATAACCATCAAAGCTGTATCCTAAACGCTTTATTAAACAGATTATAATAAATAAAACGAACAACATTTTCTTTAATATCCAGTCAAAATAATTACAAAGATAGTAAACTCTGGGATAATTATCATGGACCCTATTAAAGGGACAAGCTGGCTTGAGTTTACTGCCTCACTTCTAGGGGTTTTCGACGTCCCTTAATAATTTCGCAAGATTGAACCAACTAAATAGAATTAGCCTTTACTTGCGGTCTGAGATGGAAATATCTCGCAATAACATTTAACCCAATTCGAATAAATTGTCAACCATAAAACAGTTAATTTTAAACTCTTGATAACGCTTTCATTAAAAATTTCGCAAGGTAACAAATTTACTACCTTTTAAAAAAATACGACTATAAAAAGTTCTTGATTAAAAGTTTTCTAACTTATAAACATAAGATTTCTTCTAGTTTATTTTTATTAAAGTCCGTACTTCTGTTTTTTGTTTTTTTTTTAATAATTTACATACATGCTACAAATATAAAGTTTTTCATAAGGAATAAATTTATAACTCAATGCAGGTGTCTCTGTAACATTTGATGAACAAAGAGGAACTTTGCTTGCTTGAGTGTCGTAGTAGTAGAGAGAGAGAGTGTGTGAGAGAAACTAACAGATAGAGACAGAGACATGATATGTTAAATACAGGTAGAAACTTTAACTAGGTGTTTATATATATATATATATATATATATAAATATAATTAAATTAAGCAGTGACACATAAACTGAAACACAACAAAGACTCACTTTTCAATATTTCGACCGTAATGGCGGTCGAAATATTGAAAAGGAGTCTTTGTTGTGTTTCGTTTATGTGTCATGCTTATTTTAATTGTTATCTGTCCTGTCGGACCGTTTTTCATTTATCTGGTATTATAATATATATATATTATATATATATATATTATATATATCAATGATTAAACACAATAGTGGTTTAAGTCAAAGTCGGTGTTTTAGTGGTGGTTTTGAGTCAAAAACCCAACCCAAGTCAGTTGGGTTTTTGACTTTGACGAAGACCGCTTGTTACGGTTGAAAGATCTTAGTCTTGTTTTCCCATTCTTATTGTGGTTTAATCATTGATTGTTGTTTCACGTGTTTATGTGAAATCTTTATATATATATATATATATATATATATACCAGTTCAAAATTTAAGAAGAGTAACAAACAGAGTAAGGAAACACACTTACAGACTCAAATTTATATGTGTACATAGAAGTGTAATTAGGAAAAAAGAACAGCTACTTAAGAAAGTCGTGAGTGCAGACTCTGCTCTGCTCTTCAACTATATATATAACAAGAATTCACATAAACACGTGAAATAACAGCAAATAATCAAACCACCATTTGGAATGTATATGGTAGTGAGTGAGGAAAAGTATATATATATATATATATATATATATATAAAAAGCTTTCACATAAACACGTGAAATAACAATCAATGATCAAACCACAATAAGAAATGGGAAAACAAGACTAAGATCTTTCAACCCTAACAAGCGGTCTTCGTCCGAGTCAAAAACCCAACATGGGAGAGTTCCGAACAATATATGTATATATATATATATATATATAATAAAATAAAAAACGAAGGAAACACACAGAAAGACACAGACATAACTCACATCGATATTTCGACAATCGTCGTCATCAGGAGGTGCGAAGAGCGAGAGCGAAGAGTCCCGCAGGAAGACAGGGCGGTACTGAAGTCGGAAACCGCAGCCAGTACCCACCTCTTACCACAAGCGGGGGAAGGAGGGAAGGAAATGAAGAGCCAAATTAAGACCGTTAAAGGAACGAGTAAAAATTTATAACTATAAAAAATTATAAAAAAGTAGATAAATCAAATTAAAATTAATAAAAATAAAAAATAAAAGTTAAAATAAAAATAATAAATAAATAAATAATAAAAATAATAAATAAATAAATAAAAAATAATTAAATAAATAAATAAATCATAAATAAATTATCGGTTGAGGTGAGTCCGGGGGAAGAGCGCAGCATCAATGTATAGCATATGTATGCCTCCTTGAAGCTCTTAGGGTAACTTTATTGTTGGATTCGGGGATCTGTTTCAGGATCTGAACCAGGATAGCCTCGTTCAGAAAATTTGTCCTTTAAGAGGTTAAGGTGATGTCTGCGGTCTTGGAGATTATTGCAGATATTGTGAATACGGAGGGACAAGGATCGAGGTATAGACTTTTTAACATGGGATGGATGGCAACTATTGTAATGGAGGTACTGTTGGGAGTTGGTGGGTTTTATATGTAGGGAAGTCAAGAAGTGTCCATTGTCTAAGTAACGTCAAGTCAAGAAAGGTGATAAGTCTGTCGGAGATGTCGTAAGTGAAAGTGATGGGGGGCAGAATTTTTGCCAAAATTTTCTGGTCAAATTTCTGCCCTCCATCACTTTCACTTACGACATCTCGACAGACTTATCACCTTCTTGACGTTGACGTTACTTTAGACAATGGACACTTCTTGACTTCCCTACATATAAAACCACCAACTCCAACAGTATCCATTACAATAGTTGCCATCCATCCCATGTTAAAAAGTCTATACCTCGATCCTTGTCCCTCCGTATTCACAATATCTGCAATAATCTCCAAGACCGCAGACATCACCTTAACCTCTTAAAGGAAAATTTTCTGAACGAGGCTATCCTCGCTCCTTCATTGATAGTCGTGTTTTACCGGCTGACATTCCCACCAACCAGACCAAGAGGGATAGAAGTAACACTTCCTTCTTCCTGACAACCTACTTCCTGGCGCTTATAAGCTTCGTGCTGTTATTAAGGAGTCTTTTCGATTCTGTACTTCTACTTCTTTTCTTCCACTTTAATCCCCCCCTTCTATTTCCTACCGTAAACCTGCCAATCTAAAAGCATTTTCTCTCATATTTCCCCTCAGCCTTCCAATTTGTTCCTGGAATGAAACAATGTGGACGCGCGTGGCTGTCAAACTTGCCTGATTGTAAATCCTAATCCTTCCTCGATTCCCCTCTCCACCATAGTTCTACCGGTTCAGGTCAATTCCTCCTGTACCTCGAGCAACTGTGTTTACCGACTGGATTGCACTCAGTGTGACTCTTTTACGTTGGCTTAACTTCTAATAAGTTGAGCCTTCGTATGAATGGTCATTGGGCTTCAGTCGGTCAACGCAGTAACTATCCTGTAGCCATCCATGCGAAATCGCATTGGACTCAGTTTCAATGACTGTTTCAGGGTTCAGATCCTGAAACAGATCCCGAATCAACAATAAAGTTACCCTAAGAGCTTCAGAGGAGGCATACATATGCTTACTTGATGCTCGCTCTTCCCCGGACTCAACCTCAACGATAATTTATTTATGATTTATTTATTTATTTATTATTTTTTATTATTTATTTATTATTTTTTATTTATTTATTTTTATTTTTTATTTTATTTTTATTTTATTTTATAATTTTAATTTGATTTATCTATTTTTTATAATTTTTTATAGTTATAAATTTTTACTCGTTCCTTTTACGTCTTAATTTGGCTCTCATTTCCTTCCCTCCCTTCCCCGCTTGGTGGTAAGTGGTGGGGGTACTGGCTGCGGTTTCCGACTTCAGTACCGCCCTGTCTTCTGCGGGGACTCTTCGTCTTCGCTCTTCGCACCTCTGATGACGACGATTGTCGAATATCGATGTGAGTTATGTCTGTGTCTTTCTGTGTGTTTCCTTCGTTTTTATTTTATTGTAAAAAAGTCGCTGGACCGTTTTTTTTAGTTGTATATATATATATCTATATATATATATACATAGCTTAGTCAGAACTTTTGTTTATGTATCAATTTCTCTGTATCAATTTCCCTTATATTTTTCAATTTTTCTTTTTTTATATATTTATTGTTTTTATATTCCATTATTTTATTTTATAAATTATAAATTAATTATAATTGATTCCTGTCTACCTTATTTTCTGTGAACGGGCGCGCATGCGGCAAACTCTGTTCTCCAACGTCTTGATCCAGTGCGCTTGGTTTCCCTCTATTATTCTCCTGAAGACGGTTCAACCGAAAATTAGAGACTCTAAGTGTGTTCTTCTGATTTCTCTATGTTTCTTTGTTTTATTGCTATATATATATATATTATATATATATATATATATATATATATATAATATATATATTATATTATATACTCGTATTTGTATAAGTTGGCAGCAGATCTTCATCCAAGCATATAACTTTTAGTAGACCTCTTCTTACGGTTGAAAGATCTTAGTCTTGTTTTCCTATTTCTTATTGTGGTTTGATATATATATATATATAACTGACCGTAAGAGAGAGTGAAACTTTATTCATACAACACAGAAGTTTCTCCGAATGAACGAATGTAAGTTTGTGTAGTAATGAAAACAAAGAAATGTAAGTTTGTGCAGTAATGAACATCTCTTGTTGTTAACAATATTTCCAGTTAACTACACAAAATCTAGGCAACCCAAACATCCTTATATTAAGAGGGTTTAAACTTTAGTATCTACTGGCTTAGTGTTATCGAGGAGCCTTGCTGATATATTTATCTAATTACAGATGAAGGCTTCATCATAAAACAGATGGCAGTGTTCGTAATATAAATCATTCCTTTCACATCAATAGCTATAAAAGGCTCAAGAATGAAGATAGCGAATGTTTGATGTGACTAAAAGTTAAAACAAGATTCAAGCTTTGTCCTAACCGAGCCTGTCCTTGAAGGGCAAACTTTGCAACACGTTCTTTGAAACTTTTAGCCGATACATTATACAAGACAGAACCATCTTGTTTAAAGTCCTATAAATACCTTTTGCTTTAATACAATCCTATATTAAATGTTGTTTAACTTCCATATATTACCACTAAATCTATATGTTTTACAAAGTATGTGATCAATATTTATTCTTGAAAACTTTATATCGTTATTTGATTTTCCTTAATCGTTCATTCTTGATATATAAATCAGATATTTATGTTTAAATCTTTTAAAATACTTTGAGCATAAAGACGTTTCCTTCAATGATCCATCTTCAAGAGCAATCCATATCCAAGTTCTGTTATTCGTTTGTATTAGTTTTTAGTAACTATTACCATTATTTTTTTCCTTATTTACACCGATCCCCTGGCGGGTGATAATGTTAGCCGTTTACCGGCTGTTTTGTTTGGTGATTCTACAGATTCTACATTGGGAGTCCTAAATTTTGCCTACCTCAAGTATATTTTAAGTAGGGACCTATCTTTAGCGAGTACCTGACATCATACAGACTCGGGACCGACGGCTTAACGTCCTCTCTACCTCAAGGGAATATTTTAGTACCTTGAGGCGTAGTGATAAGTTGTGTTGGTCTGCATTGTGTATTTATATGTCTTCGTTATTTGTGTTCTTTAGAGAATTTTCGGTACCTTATCTCCGTACGTTACCTGGGCTTTAGCTCGTCTATTACTCGTGGCCTAGGTAACTTTTTGCGGAGTGACTGTTAGAATTCGTGCTTACCATTGCGTTGCCCGTCCTCGCGAGGTCCACCTCGGGCACCTCTATGGTTTTCAATGAAGGTTGCTAAAGGGCAACTTGTCAACAAGGGGGCCTGGCTTGACTAAGCGGTTATGGCACAAAAATGCCGAGGAACGCGAAGATCAAAACAGGCTTAACGTCCTCTCTGAAGGGCACGTACTCAGATTTATTCACTTCCCGTGTGAATAAATCGAGGGCCAGGTGGGGATCGAACCCCGGACTACCAGCCCAAATGCGAGTACGTTAACAACTGACCTAACCTGTCCCCTTAACTGGTACCTTAGTCCATGATATCTAAACATCGTTTAATGTTATTTTAATATTATTTGTTTTTAATTTTGTCCCTTTATTTAGTTCTTTTAAAGCTTTTTTTTTTATTTTTTAAAAAGTGACATGGGTAAGATAGCCATGCACAACAAGGTGCTTGCCAAAATATTTAAAACTTTGTGGGGATCGAACCCATGACCTTTGCATTAGAAGTTGAACGCGCTATCCTCTGCGGCAAAGAAGACCATGTCCTTTTATAATTTCCTGAGTCCAGTGTGGCTAATCTGAACACCTGTGTTGCATGTATACAGGGCAACAGATTAGCCCCTCGAGTGTACTGTTAGTGTTTTTTTTTTCATCAGTTGGTACATATGTAATAGCTTGTAATGGCCCCAAAGGGGGGGGTCAGTTACTTCGGACCATGTTTCATTACTCTCTGCCTTATTTAACAACTTTGAATTTTTCTCTGTTAATTTTGGAAACTCAAATTATTATTACTTCTGGTGGTGATTATACTTCAAGAGATTTATGGGTAACCAGCTCTGTTGGGAGTGGAAGAATATTATTAGATAATTGAAGAAAGGATTTTTTGAATGTAACGTATTCTTGCCTTAATGTCCTCAGTCTGGTATGTTCTCGGGTTTCAACTAAACTGGTATTCCTTATACGGGAGCCAGGGTAGCTCAGTGGCAAAGTACTCACTTTTGAAACTGATAGGTCAGGGGTTCAATACCCACTCTGGTCCTCGATTTATTCATGCAGAAGATGAATAAATCTGAGCACATCATCCTTCAGAGAGGATGTTAAGCCGTTAATCTCGAGCCTGTACGATATCAGGTACTCGTTAAAGATCCCTACTCTAAATACACTTGAGTTAGGCAGAATTTAGGACTCCTAATGTAGAATGTTCATTGTGTTTTAACACAAAAGACCAATATTCAGGCTATGTTAAAAAGACCTAACCTATTCGTTATACATTATTTCTGGAATCTTCATAGTGGAAAATGTCATCTCGAGTCGAACTGAAAAAACCAGATCTCACGTATATTTTCTTTAATCTAATTTCATATATGCATTGTAGTGATGTATATCTATGTATATAGTTTATTCTTCAGGTTCAAATTATTCTCTCATTGCCAACGTTTCGGTTTTTATTTAAACTTTTTTATAGGCCTACAAAACAAAAGTTTATCGGGACTCAGCAATGAGAGTTCAATTTGAACCTGAAGAACTGACCGAGTCCCGATTAACTTTAGTTTTGTTTCTATTCCACGGTCCATACTTTTATCAATATTTATATAGTTATTGTATTAACCGTGAGTAACATTTCATTATTAAGGATTTCTGTTTGGGGAGAACGTATAACATTAAACCGAGAAGTCAAATTGATTTTCTGAATCTAATTCCATGTAGGTGTTGGTCTGAACCATTCATTTGTAACTTTGGTGAGTTATTGTATTAACCCATAGTCATATTGTGTTATTTGAAACTAATTTCGTAAAAAGTTGTTTTATTCAGATATATTTTCTTAACGATTTGTCACAATTAATTATTAAATATTTCTTTAGGGCAGCGTTTTTTTTTGTTTTTTATAAAACTAACAAAAACAACGGACATTTGTCATATCTACTTTACATTCATCATAAAAAAGTCAAAAAATTTACTCAAGGCTGCATCTGATACCGAACCAACAAAGCCGTTATCTGTCTTTGCATGTGCTGCTACCCAGCGACATTTATTGAAAACACTTTTCTTTATATTACAAATAATCCATGGCAATATAAACTAAGATAACATTGGAACATTAGCTGTTTATAATGGAACTATAAAGCCTACTTAAACTATCAGTATCGGTTTTTGTATTGCAAGTATTGTTAGTATTTTTGATATGTATCACTTCTTTTATTAACCTTTTATTGTATGAAGTTTCATAATGTAAAATGTATGGATTTTCAAATTGAAGCGTATGTTGATTTAATAGCGTGAGACTCTAGCCACAAAACACTTTTTTTTAAACAAAATTTGATTTGTGTAACGCTAATCTATCCTTTAGATATTGTTTGGTTTGACCTATTTATACATTATTGCAATTATTGGAGGGAATAGATATATTAGATTGGTTTTAATTAGTTAACCCGGACCAAATTCCGAGAAGGAGAAAAAGTGTTTATTAGTAATTGTGGTCAAGAAAACAGTATCATATTATATTATATATGGTTAATGGTCAATGATCAAACCACAATATCAAATGGGAAAACAAGACTAAGATCTTTCAACCGGTTGAAATTGTCCTTAGTCTTGTTTTCCCATTTTCTTATTGTAGTTTGATTGTTATTTCACGTGTTTATGTGAAATCTTTATTTATATATATATATATATATATATATATAATTGTCAGTTGGGTTTTTAAGTCTGATAAAGACCGCTTGTTACGGTTGAAAGATCTTTGCCTTGTTTTCCCATTTCATATTGTGGTGTGATCATTGATTGTTATTTCACGTATTTATGTAAAAAATCGTTATATATATATAACAGATTATAGATAACAGGTTCAATAATATATCGACCGTTTGATAGAATAGGTGTGTTCTCTAATCGGGGTTCGGTCAACTATTGTTGATATGTGATTTCTTATTATCCTTTGTTTGTAGGCCTATAAAAAAGGTTTTAAATAAAACCGAAACGTTGGCAACGAGAGTTTGATTTTTTATCCTGGAAGATTGACTGAACCCCGATTAGAGAACACACCTATTCTATATATATATAATTAGTCAGTTGGGTTTTTGACTGTGACGAAGACCGCTTGTTACGGTTGAAAGATCTTAGTCTTGTTTTCCCATGTGATATTGTGGTTTGATCATTGATTGTTATTTCACGTGTTTATGTGAAATCTTTTTATATGATTAATGGTGTTGAGCGATTCGAGTTTAAGTTGAGAGGCGAGCAGGTGATTTCTGTTAGCTGCTATCTTGATGAAAGAGGGGTTTTTGTTTTCAAGGCAGCCTTGTACAAGGTGTATTGCTTTGTGGTGTGGCGCAAGTACATTAGTTAGTATGAAAGCGCATGATATATTCAAGGCCGAGAGCAGCCCTCTGAGAAATAGATGATCATCAAGTAATTTGCCTTTTGCTGCCTGTAGATAGAGCCAGACAGTTTGATGTGTTCTCCGTGCAGTATGGTATGACTACACCTCTGGCTTTATATCTCACCCCCACCTTGTATATCTTCAACCCCCCACCCCCCACCCCCTACTAAAACAAAACATACCTCTCTTGTCGCTTTTATTGTCCTACCCTTCCATATAGGCTCCCGTTCTACTAAAACATTCTACAAATAAATAAACATTCCTCATATGAAAAAAAAACTGCAATTATTTAAAACATCAAACAAAATACAAATTCATTTAATTGTAAATTTCTGATGAATTAAACACATATCATTGATGTACTGAACTATATATTCAATCATATATTCAATCATATATTCAATCATATATTCAAATATATTCAATCATATATTCAATCATATATTCAATCATCACAAGATGATGTGCTGAGTATGAATCTCATAATATGAGATTGATTACATCGCGATACACATGCAGTGTATGTATTGCTGTTATTCAATAACAGATGTCAAGGTTTTTCCGCTTTGTTCGATATTAATCTGTGAGTTCGTGCTCTCTATTCGATAACAGATGTCAATAACTGATAGGACCGGGGTTCGATCCTCAGCTGGCCCTCGATTTATTCACGCGGGAGGTGAATAAATCTGAGCACGTCGTCTCTCGGAGAAGGACGTTAAAACTGTCGGTCCCGAGCCTGTACGATGTCAGGTAGTCGTTAAAGATCCCTACTCTAAATACACTTGAGTTAGGCAAAATTTGGGACTCTCTTTGTAGAATCAATCTTCATTGTGTGGTATCACAAAGGGCCAATGCTCGGCCTACGTGTGTTCCCTTGTGGAACTAACCTAACCTAACAGATGTCAATGTTTTTCCGCTTTGTTCGATATTAATCTGTGAGTTCGTGCTCTCTATTCGATAACAGATGTCAAGGTTTTGCCTCTTTGTTCGACATTAATCTTTGAGTTCGTGCTCTCTATTCGATAACAGATGTCAAGGTTTTGCCTCTTTGTTCGATATTAAACTGTGAGTTCGTGCTCTCTATTCGATAACAGATGTCAAGGTTTTGCCTCTTTGTTTGATATTAATCTGTGAGTTTGTGCTCTCTATTCGATAACAGATGTCAAGGTTTTGCCTCTTTGTTTGATATTAATCTGTGAGTTCGTGCTCTCTATTCGATAACAGATGTCAAGGTTTTGCCTCTTTGTTCAATATTAATCTGTGAGTTCATGCTCTCCATTCAATAACATATGTCAAGGTTTTGTCTCTTTGTTCGATATTAATCTGTGAGTTTATATTACCCTATGTTTCTTTGTAAAAAAATTCTTATATAGAATTTCTAAGAAATTCAAAATTTTATACTTCTGCCTATGGAAAAGGTTTTAAATAAAAAACGAATCGTTAGAATTGAAAGTTTAATTAAAATCTGAAAAACTGCTCAAGTCCTGATCAGTATATCTGTTAATTTTAAGCATATTTTTTTACTAATTTCAAGTAAATAATTCTTAAAATTAATTAGTTTTATTTTTAGCTGTGACTTTGACGAATTAAATGATAATGAAAGATACCTAGTAAGTGTAGCGCTGTAACAAAAGCTAGGCGAGTTAATTTACTTTTGTCTCTAGACCTTCTGTAATGGAGAAACAAATGGAAGGTTTATTGGGAGGACTGTAATTTGGGGCAGTGGATGCTTGGGGCTTGGCAGGGGAGGGGGGGGGGGTATTGCTAATTGTATTAATGTTAAGGACAATTAAGCGGCATCCGTCTGCAAGCTGCCCAACCACCAGCCCCAACCCATGCCACTCTTTGGTCCATTATCCTTAACCCAATAGTGGAGGGAGTAACCGCAAACTGCATTGTCTTCATTTCACTCAAGTCAAGTGTAAAAGTGGACTTACTTGGAAGGGTCACTCATATCAAGATTCCATTTAGAAGGTAATTTCTAGATAAATAACTTTAGATGAGATGATATGCACAACGAATACCTTGTGTCGCCTTTTCTTTGCAACTATATTTATATATATACATTTTTTTTCTCGGAGTTTGGTCATGACCAAACTCCGAGAAAAATAAAAAGTGTTTGTTAATATTTTGTGGTCAAGAAAACAGTACCGTATATATTATATATATATATATTATATATATTATATATATTTAGTTCAATTTAGACAAAGAAACATATAGAGAGAATCAAAAGAACACACTTACAGTCTGTAATTTTCGGTTTGAACCGTCTTCAGGAGAGATAGAGAGGGAAACCAAGCGCACTGGTTCAGAGACGGTTGAGACCCAATGTTGGAGACGGTCTCCAAACCGTCTCTGAAGCAGTGCGCTTGGTTTCCCTCTCTTATCTTCCTGAAGACGGTTCAAACCGAAAAATTAGAGACTGTAAGTGTGTTCTTTTGATTTCCATACGTTCTTTGTCTATATTGATCTATATTTGTCCGTTTTGAACGTATTTCCAACGAAAAACTGTATATATATATATAGGTGTGTTCTCTATTCGGGTTCGGTCAATTTTCCAGGAAAAATGAAACTCTCGTTGCCAACGTTTCGGTTTTATTTAAAAACCTTTTTCATAGGCCTACAAACAAGGATAAAAGAAATCACATTTCAACATAAAACCGAAACGTTGGCAACGAGAGTTTGATTTTTATCCTGGAAAATTGACGAACCCCGATTAGAGAACACACTATTTATATATATATATATATATACAGTTCTATCTATCAACGGTCGATATATTATTGAATCTGTTATATATATATATATATATATATATATATATATATATATATATATATATATTTTTATTTATATATAAACCATTTCTTCTTCTCGGAATTTGGTCAGGGTTAATAGTTGGAATCACCTTTTCGGCAACGTTTCGTCTTTATTTTAAGACATCCTCAGGGCTATTTCCCTCTATTTGCCAACAAAACAATATACTTTTCGAACACCTAGTTTTCTTCTTCAGGCTCTATCAGTAGTTGTAGAATGTTGAGATTTCCCTCTAATTGTCAACAAAACAAAATACGTTTCGAACATTTAGTGTTCTTCTTCAGAAGAAGGACACCAATTTTTTAAATATTATTTTTGTATAAAAACATTTGTTTGTGGGGACATTTATTATTAATATGTTTCTCCTAATTAATCAGCATTATTTCCATTTGATTACGTTTTGTATATATAATTGAATTGCCCTGTTTCTACGTTTAATGTTGATGCCGTCTCATAGTGCTCATTAATTAAGTCATTATAAGTAATGAAACAAAGTTCACCATTACCTTACAGTTTTTGAATGCTTTACATTGTAATCTGATTGTGTGTCTTGTTTACTAAATGAAATATGCTATAATAGGTTTAACTAGAACATTCATTTTGATCAAGAATAATTCTATAAGAATTATTCTTAAGGGAGTAATTTACAATTGAGCTTTGGTAATAACTTGAGAACGCGGAGCCCAGCTGTGGCATTTATTCTGTTTGTTTTGCCGTAATATTTTGCTTTATTTTATTGTCTCAGCTTTAGTGTGCATAGATTTCAGTTTAACTTGTATGTATTATATGCTAGAAAGCAAGAAGGTTTCGATATTGTTGCATTTAAAAGGCATCATAAAAATGGAAGTATTATTGTTTGGGGGGATGATTGTAATTGGGGGTGTATAAGGTGGGAAATGCCTTGACAAGGTGTCGGAGGAAATGTTTTCAAGTTTACCTTTGCCGCCTTGTATTCAGTGTTGCCGTGGTGGAGGGAGGTTGAAAGCTTTGCGTTGCTTGTGAAAGGTGTCACACAGGCGGAGGCATTTACTCTCATGACGACTTCAAGGCAATATCTGTCTCTCGAGTCATAATAAACTTCTATCTCTGCGACGGCACCCTCTGGCTTCATGACGTGCCCCCTCGTCTTAGCCTTTACCTCTGCTCTTTCTGCTTTATAATTGAATTCAAACAATATCATGCTGGTATACTTAAACTTCTTGTACTGAAAATTAATTAAATGGAAAACAGAAACTGCGTGGCATTTATATTTTATAATCGTGTTAATATTTATTGCCTTCTCACTCATCTTTGGCTTTTGGGTGACGCGATCACCAGTTGTATGTTATGGTGAATGGGGCCAGGGTAGCTCAGTGGTAACATGCTCGCGTCTGGACTGTTAGGTCCGGGGTTCAATACCCATTTTTGATTTCTAATCATGTCTGTCATCCTTTCGGCTAGACTTCATTCCATGAACAAAGCACAACAGATCGATGCTTTTTAACGTTAGGTCTTTTAGCCCACAACAACCCTCCTAGAGGTGCATTGAGACGGCTTGCGGAGGCGGGTCCCACGACACCACATCACACATAAAGACAATAAAAAAAAAATTAATAATTAACACTAACCACTCGTTCATGAAGTCCATGCACCTTCTTTCTTCTTCTTATATAATACACAACATTTAATAAGAAGGGGTTCAATGAACATTATAGCCTTCGATTTATTCACGTAGGAGGTGACTGAGAACATGACTGATCGGAGAAGGATGTTAAACCGTTGGTCCCGAGCCTGTACGATGTCAGTTACTCGTTAAAGATCCCTACTCTAAACACACTTGAGTTAGGCTAAATTTAGGGGGTCAGGCTCGCTCAGTGGTTACGTGCTCGCCTCTGAACTGATAGGACCAGGGTTCGATCCCCACTGGCCCTCGATTTATTCACGCGGGAGGTGAATAAATCTGAGCACGTCGTCCATTGGAGAAGGACGTTAAACAGTCGGCCCCGAGCCTGTACGATGTCAGTTACTCGTTAAAGATCCCTAGTCTAAATACATTTGAGTTAGGCAAAATTTAGTACTCCCACTGTAGTATCAATCTTCATTGTGTGTTATCACAAAGGGTCAATGCTTGGCCTACGTGTGTTCCCTTGTGGGACTGCCACTGCAACCTAACCAAACCTAACCTAGGCTAAATTTAGGACTCTCCCACTGTAGAATCAATGTTCACTTTTAGGACTCTCCCACTGTCTGTGTGGTATCACAAAGGGCCAATAGTCGGCCTACGTGTGTTCCCTTGTGGGGCAACCACTATAACCTAACCTAACCTACGCTATCATGTTTCAGCTCCTCCACGGCAATACCAACACCTACCTGGTGGCCGAGCAAAAGGTCGACCCTCCTCTGGTAGCCTCCAAGGTTCGCTTTGTGCCCTACTCTTCCCACACCAGGACTGTCTGCATGCGGGTCGAGCTCATTGGCTGTCCTTGGACAGGTAATTTACACTTTTTTCATTTTCACTTATTTTATTCATTCCCATTATTATAAAAAATGGAAATTCCACCTGCCCTCTGTGATTTACACCAGGAAGTTTACCTTCGATAACCATTGTCTCTGTATAACCTCACCTGTCAACCTACCTTTTCTATGTTTCACTAAATTACGACGTTAGAACGTAGTAGTTAATGTTTATTTATTTATGAATGTTCTTGAGTTATATTTTACTTATATTTTTGTACCGCTATAATCATTGATAATGGTCAGTGAGGACCGAAACATGTCAGACTGTGTAAATAAAAATTTTGTACAACTTATCTATCTTGTACCACAAACATGGAGAAAGTGTATTAGAGAAATTGAGAGACTCAGTAGAAAAGTTGTGAAATACTCGTATAAAAATAGGTGTACAATTTAACAAAACATGCATAAAGGAAGGTCTGTTTCCTAAATATACGATTATATAAAGATTATATATATATATTTAATATATCTTTTCTAGTTTACTTTTAATCTTAATTATTATTATTTTTAATTATTATTAACATTATTATTATTATTATTAATTTTCTTAATCTATTTATTCTCTATTAGTCCAGTTATGCCGTTGACCTTTCAACTCTTTTATTCTAACCGATTGTTTCTTGTTCATTATTGACCTTTGACCTTCTCTTTTTATTAACCTGTACTATCCTTTTAATCTATTTATAGCAATGACTAAGCATGAGTCATCGATTTTAATTTAACATGTCACTTGGCCTTTCTTGAATTTCTTGGACTTTCAACTCTTTTATTCTAACCGCTTGTTTCTTGTTCATTATTGACCGTTGACCTTCTCTTTATATTAATATATATATATACATATATATACATTTTCGAAGGCTACTCTACTAGTCTCCGAAGAAGCTCATACTTGGCTGATCAGTGCTATTAGTGCACCTGACCTTAATCTAAAGACATAATGATTCAATTGTGTCTTATAGCTATAGCTACAAGTTGTAATAGCTATAGCTTGTAGCTATTGTAGCTATAAGACGATTATTGTCCCAGCATTTAGTTTATATTCTTCTTATTTTTTTATTTTTATTATCTAGTGCACTTTTTATTATTTATTTTTTTTATTTATTTATTTATTATTTATTTAATTTTAATTATTATTATTAGTTATTTATTTATTTTTTATTATTTAATTATTTTTTAATATTGTTATATTTATTCTCAATATTATTTTAAGTTTATTTTATTTTATTCTAGTCTGTATTTTTATTGATGCCTAGTCCTTTATTTTTAAGTATGTATCATTTACTCTGTTTATCCCTCTGTTTTTCTTTTATTTATTATTTTTCATATATATGATATATTTTATATAGTTCAATGTAGAAAAAGTGACATAGAATAATTAAAAGCACATAAGTACTTACAGTCTCTAATTTTCGGTTTGAACCGTCTTCAGGAGAGATAAGAGAGGGAAACCAAGTGCACTGGTTCAGAGACAGTTAGAGACCCCATTAGAGACTGTAAGTGTGTGCTTTTAATTTCTCTATGTTTCTTTTTCTACATTGAATTATATTTATCCGTTTTGGATCGTATTTCCAACGAAAAAGTGAATATATATATATATATTTGAGTAGTTAGCTTCAGCTACTCAAAGGGACTACTTCTGCCCGATGACGACGAATGTCGAAATATCGTTGTGAGTCTTTTTTGTGTTTGTTTTTATCTGTTTTTCTCTTTCCTGTGTGAACTATATATAGTCGCCGCCCTACCTTCCTGCGGGACTCTTCGCTCTTCGCTCTTCACACCTCCTGATGACGACGATGGTCGAAATATCGATGTGAGTTATATCTGTGTCTTTCTGTGTGTTTCCTTCGTTTTGAATTTATTATATATATATATATATATATTCAGGTTACTCACCACAAATGAATGAAGATAGTCGCTCTGAGGTCTTTCGTTTTCACGTCGTCAGAGAGCAAGTGAATAAAAATTCATAACCTGCCTGCAACTTGTATTCACTTGCTGTCTGACGACGTGAAAACGAAAGGCCTCAGAGCGACTATCTTCATTCATTTGTGGTGAGTTACCTGAATATTTATATCACGTGTTATTGTGGCAATTTTGTATATATATATATATATATATATATATATATATATATATATATATATTCAAAACATGTTCAAAACATGAAACAGTTCGTAACAACAACTTATCAAACGATTACAAGAAAAGAACACATGGGAACAATAGACAACTCACTTCAATATTAATATGGAAACATGCTCACACAGTTGGCTTTACTAATACTTTAACTAGACAGAACAATGTGAAACAGTTTCAGTGATTCATATTTCGAACAAGTCGTCATGAGGAAAAGCTGAGAAAAGAAGTTGTAGAAGGAGAGATGTTTTCAGTCTGGCAAACCAAAGCCAATGAGTGACAAAAGAAAGAAAATAATAAGGATTTAAGAGGGGTAACAAAAAGTAAAAGGAATTATATTTATGGCAGTCTTCATACAATTGTTTTACATAAGGGAATATTGACGACAGAAAATTGTTTTTGAGGCTTTATGTACTTTATAATGGTAATAGCCATCCCTACGAGTGGACGTTGAATACATGGTAGCTATAAGAGTGCGTGAAGGCTCAGGGTTTGCTGCAGAGTGTTTCTGCGGATCAGGAATCTTAGCTACATTGCTTCATAGTTAAACGCCCTCAAACAAGATTGTAATTAACGGTGTTTTCTCTCAAGATTTCCTTGTTTCTACAAACGCTGTTTAATTAAGGCAGTTTTAATCTCGTTAAAAAGGGATAAGAAATGATAACTGTGAAATAGAAGGTGTAATCGAAAGAGGCTTATCTCGAAAATTAAACTGAATTCAAATTGTTCGAGTAAAGGAGGTTATCTGAAGGAAGGATGATCTAAGAGATATAAGGAGGTTTGGGGGGTTGGCGAAGGAAAGGGCTTTTCTCAAGGCAGGAATACAAACAATGTAGGACAGATAGAGGGAAATTTATCCTGACAAACAGTATCTTCAACAACGGGAGGTGATCAGCTTTGCAGGCTAAAACAACCACCCTCCTCCCACTTACCAACCCCTCGCTTGGTTTTAATCCTTGCACGCGCGCGGCCCGCTAATTGTCTTCTACTCACTTTCACTTTCATCCCCCCCACCCTCCACACACCCCTTTCTCTCAAAACCAAGCCAACATCTTACCCCAACATCTCTCTAACAAACCTTTAACCAAGTCAAAATCTTAACAGAATATCACCACCTCCCCCTTATCCTCCACCACAACTAGAATTAACTCTAATCCTTATTCTAGAACGGCCTAAAATTCATTTTAACTCCCAAGTCAAAATAGATTCCAACCCTCCCACAGTCTTTTAGCTAACATTAAAAGGAATTTGGAGCTAACAAAACGAGGAAATGATTTTATTTTCAGCAAAAACCCAACCCCTCCCTTTTAACTGTATTCCGAGTTCACAAAGGATCTGTATTAATGAAATTCTTTTTTGACACGTTGTTAACAAGCATAGCTTCAAGATTACACTTTATTTTCTATACACAAAGCCACTCAGATTATATAACACAATTTTACGTATAATCCTCGATAATTTCATTCTCTCTGAAATAAAATACATCAGTTTAAGGATCAAAGTCTCTTATACAGTCTTGTTATTCTTGTATTGGATTATTAAGACCAAAAAAAAGGAAAGAACTGATGACTCAGATATTAAAATATTAATTTTAATGCTTTTTAACGAATTTTTTTATTTAATCGTTTTTGTATATTTAATTTTTCTTTTCTTTATTTTTTGTTCTTGTCAACCTTTAGTCCGGTAAAATGGCAACACTGACAAGAATGCTACAGAGAAGGAATCCTCAGCCGAGGGGCTTTCTTCACCTCATGACGACTATTTATGACGATATATCGTGTATATTCTTCTGCCTGTTTTCTCTCAGGTGATTTTAATACCGTCTTTATCTGAAAATAAGACATCTCCCGAAAATAAATAGTGTGATTTATGGAACACGTTGGAATATAAGCTCTTCTCTGAAAACAAGCCCTAGTTAAAGTAATACGAATAATATAATTATTTAAAAAAAAACTGTTGAATTTACTAGGTATCTCTAGCTGCCCTAATATTTCATAGAATTGTTTGGAACAAAACATTCCAAGAAATTTCTTGTTTACCTCTACAGTTCGCTTCAAGGAATGCACTACTTATTATAAAGTTGAATTTATCTTAAAAACACAATATTCTGAGGTAAAATGGATAAACCAACAAAAGTCTCCACACAAATGAAGTTTTATTCAATGCGTTTCGAACACTTTGTGTTCATCATCAGGAAGACACTGTAATACAAATTATATCTAATCAGTTACAAAATTAGAGTGAAATAAACTCTAAATAAACACAAACTTTATTTGTGTGGAGACTTTTGTTGGTTTATCCATTTTACCTCAGAATGAGTAAATACCACACAATTACGGATTGCACAACTAATGATTTAAAATACAATATATTGCAACTGTCTACATAGAGTGACGAGGCAGGTACAACGTTTGTGCATTTCAGGTTTGTAAATTTGATTATTATTTAGTACTTATTGTACTTGAAGCCCTCCCCCGAAAATAAGTCCTAGCACGTATTTTGTATCTAAAAAGAAACAAGACAGTGTCTTCTTTTTGGAAAAAGACGGTATAATTTTAAAAATAACTTGATAAATGTACCTGTCTGTGTATATGTACCTTGATATATGTACGTATATCAGGGTACATAATGTACCCTGTCTGTCATCAAAGGCAGATGATAAGTAGCATTGCAAAAGGAACACCATAAATGGGTTGATCTCTCTGACAAAACCCCATCACCAGACCATTATCAGCTGCGCCGAGTGAACATTTAAAAAAAAAACAAGTATTTTCATAAACAAATATATTTTTTTTCTTTATAAATTTTTTCTTGATAAATTTTTTTTCTAAGTTAAAAAAAAAGATAAAGAACAAAAAATAACTAGGTGACAGTCATTTTCTTGTTCGCTATTCTTATATTTCAATAGGAAATTCAACTTTGATTTTCTTGGAATATATATAAAAAAAAATAAAATAAAGACAAGATCGGAAGAAGTGATGTTTTTGAAAAGGTTAACCAAGAGCGATATTCTTTATCCTTTAACAGCAGCCGGAGCAAAGGTTCATTAAAACGACAATGGCTGAGTTGTTCCTTTAGTTTGTTGGGATTATTTGCTTTTAGACTTCCTCTGCTCGCTTTTATACCGTTTCAATTATCTTTAAATCCCCAGTCATTCCTCTTTTTTTTTTTTTTTAAGTCACTTTGTCTTCGATATTTCATTTTAAATACATAACTTATTGTCCTAATACCTGTAATACCATTCATTCTATTATTTTTTTCATATTTTCTTTTATGAATACTCTTTCTATCTGATATTTTAATAATGTATATATATATATATAATATATTTCTATTTAATGTCTCTAGTTTTCTAAGCTTTTGGTTTTCAACACTTCTGGTAAAATGTACATTATATCATATATATAATATATATATATATATATATATATATATATATATACTTTTTCGTGGGAAATACGATCCAAAACGGACAAATATAGTTCAATATAGACAAAGAAACATAGAGAAATCAAAATAACACACTTACAGTCTCTAATTTTCGGTTTGAACCGTCTTCAGGAGAGATAAGAGAGGGAAACCAAGCGCACTGGTTCAGAGACGGTTGGAGACCCAACGTTGGGTAAAAATAAGTTCAAATAAATCTGAACTTATCGTCCCTCGGAAAGGAGGTTAAGCTGTCGGTCCCGAGCCTGTACGATGTCAGGTGCTCGTTAAAGATCCTTACTCGAAATGGACTTGAGTTAGGCAAAATTTAGGACGCATAATATAGAATCTTGTGAATCGCCGATCAAACAAAATTGTAAATACGGTTGAGATAGACAAAACTGATTCGTCATGGTGTTGAATCAATCTTCATTGTGTGGTGTCGCGTGGCGATAGGCCAATGTTTGGGACTGCCTCTACAATTAACCTCACTTATAGGTAATCTACAATACAGACAATAAAACTAGATATTTCGCTTCGCTGTAATATTTTAGTACATTATTGTAGAGTACAATGATGAAACCACTATATGAAATGGGAAAAAAGACTAAGATCTTTCAACCGTAACAAGCGGTTTTTGTCAGAGTTTAAAACCCAACTGACTCTGACTCTAACAAAATCTCAGTTGACTGTGATTGTTATTTCTGACGAAGACCGCTTGTTACGATTGAAAGATTTTAGTCTTTTTTTACCCATTTCATATTGGAAAATTAAACGTTAGGACAAAATATCAAAGGATTAGAATGAAATAACACGTAGAAACAACACACACCTCACTTAAATATTTCAACCTCGTTGTCATCAGGAGAAGAACAAGAAGAAGAAGGTGTGTTCTGCTGTTTGCCAGCCGAGAAGAACACATATTCTTCTCCTTCTCCTAATTTCGACGAGGTCGAAATATTGTAGTGTGTGTTGTTTCTACGTGTTATTTTATTATAATCGTTTGATAATATATATATATATATATATATATATATATATATATATATATATATATAGAAAATTGTCACAATAACACGTGATATAAATATTCAGGTAACTCACCACAAATTAGAGAAGATAGTCGCTCTAAGGCCTTTCGTTTTCACGTCGTCAGAGAGCAAGTGAATACAAGTTGTAAGCAGGTTATGAATTTTGATTTAAAGAAGGAATTTTGATTTCCTTCTTTAAATCAAAATTCATAACCTGCTTACAACTTGTATTCACTTGCTCTCTGACGACGTGAAAACGAAAGGCCTTAGAGCGACTATCTTCTCTAATTTGTGGTGAGTTACCTGAATATATATATATATATATATATATATGTGTGTGTGTGTGTGTGTGTGTGTATATGTATATATACGAGTATATATATATATATATATATATGTATATATATATAATATATAATGATCAAACCACAAAATTAAATGGGAAAACAAGACAAAGATCTTTCAACTGTAACAAGCTGTCTTCATCAGAGACAAAAACCCAACTCTGACGAAGACCGCTTGTTACGGTTGAAAGATCTTAAGTCTTTTTTTCCCATTTCATATTGTGGTTTGATCATTGATTGTTATTTCACACGTTTATGTGAAATCTTGTAATTATTATAGAGTACACAGAGTAGATAGTTGTAAATCTGCATTTTGTGCGTTAGATTTCTTAAGCTTCTTATGTTGGTTGTGTGTTTTTGTTCGATGGCAGTTACAACTGTAACCCTATTAGCGATTTCCTTTTTTGATCAAATAAACCTGTTGCAGGCCTTAACTGGCAGATGAAGAGACCTGGCTTGTTTTTGCGGCTTTGCTACACTGACCCTCCCAGAGTCGAGGGGTTATAAAAGGGACTTTGTGTTTAGACAAGCCCGCTAGGAGATATAGCCGGGGTTGCGGCCAGTGAGCCTGGATTAGCTCCAGATTTGCCTTTGCTATTTAAGTGTGAGGGGATGGTGGCTGTTGCCTCAAGGGAGTAGAGAGGGACCTTTCTCGTAAAGCCTGCTTATCCTTAATTAAAATGCCTGTCTATTCATCTCGCCTAATGCCACCTCAGTGGCCCTCAGTCACCTCTCTATTGCCTTCTATTTCACAACGCGTATTCTTCATCTTACAGTCACTTCCCTTAAAGTTCATTCAACAGTACAGTCGTACCTCTGCTCTTGACCACCACTACCATAGCCAAAGGTGAAGGGGGGAGGGAGACATCATTTTGAGGGGGTAAAACTTTAAACCAAAATGAATTTTTAAAGTCATAACGGTTTTTAAAGTTTATTTGTTTAAAACTTTTTTCAAGCGGATTTCAACTATATATATTTGCAAATAACAATAAATGTATATTGTATTTTTCAAAACTAGTTTTGTAAAGGAGTTCGAAGTTTATTATGTTCGTTTGCATAGGCAGTTGATTTAATTTAAATTTTTTTTTTAATATTTGAATTATACGTTTGTTTTCTTTTGAGAAATCTTTGGTTTTCTTTAATGATACTGTATGTATATATGTATAGTTAAGGAGAAGGTATAGTTAGAAATGAAGGAAAGAATAATAAAGATAAGATATATATATATATAGGTATGTTATCTAATCGGGATTTGGTCAAATTTTCTAGGTTCAAAAATGAAACTCTTGAACCTAGAAAATTTGACCGAATCCTGATAGATAACTACCTATTCTATCACTATCATATATCTATACTATATATATATATATATATATCAAACCACAATATGAAATGGAAAACAAACTAAGATCTTTCAACCGTAACAGCGTTCGTCAGAGTTCAAAAATCTGACAGTTGGGTTTTTGATTCTGACGAATACCGCTGTTACGTTGAAAGATCTTAGTCTTGTTCCATTATATATATATATACTTTTTGTAAATACGTATCGTTATCAACGGGATTCGGTCAAATTATTCTAGGTATAGAAAAATGAAACTATAGATAACATTAAGAAACCAATTTAGAGGCTGTAAGTCGGATTTAGATATAATATGTCTTTTTCTACATTGAACTATCAAACGGTATATATATATATATATATATATAATGATAAACCTTAACATATGAAAATGGAAAGACAAGTACTAAGACTCACTTCGATATTTCGTAACATGCGGCTTCGTCAGAGTCAAGAATGAGAAGTATGTCGCGTTTTTGATTCTGACAGAATACCGCTCTTTACGTATGATATATGAGTGTGTGTCTATGTGTGCGTTCCCATTTTGTTATATAATATTATATTCGTTGGAATTTACGATCGAAAGGACAAATGTAGTTCTATATAGAAAGAAATATCAGTAAATTAGATAACAATTTAGAGGCTGTAGTGTGTGTTTTTACAACTTATTTTACATGTTATCGCAGAATTTTAATATTAAGATATTTGATTTTGCCAACTCATTTCTTTGCTTAATGAATGAAATTCTTTCTCATTGATATTTTTATTTAAGATTAATTAATTAAAATGATATGTCGAGATTAAGATGCTTTCAATGATTTCAGATGCCACTGTATTGGATAAACATATAGGACTTTAAGACAGCAATATAAAGTAAAGTACATACCCATGACCTAATCAGAGAAGGAATAAATGAAAGGAAATTTCAAATTTTTATAAAAATAAAAAGGTATTTTTCAATGGTGGGATTCAAATTTTTTAAGAACCGGTTCTAAGAAAACAGATCGTGTGTTCGCACCGGTTCGTGCGAACCGGTTCTTAAAATATTATGAGTTCGGCGAGTTAAATGGCTCATGGGAGTGTTCCTGCTCATTGCTTATTGCTTTAACATGATCAACAGTGATCAGTCTTTTTTTCATATTTTCTATTATTGCTTCCAGTAGCTTTTGACGAGGTAGGCTAACAAATCTGTGGTTTTCAGTAAACTGGATCTCTTTGAATACTTCCGAAACAACCCTCTCATCAAGTTTCTTTTTCAAATGTCCCTATATTGTCCTTAAGCAATTCAAATGCTTTAATAGACCTCTTTATGAGGTTTTCTCCTCTGAGCAAAGTTGTGCCTCTTGCTTGCAGAGCATTACTGAGCAATGACATTTCATTCAAAATATCAATCATTACAGCTAGGTCCTTCAGAAAATTTTTGTTGCAAAATTTTTGATGGGCAGCCATCCCTGAATTTTTATCTAAACAAACACTTACTTTAATCTGGCCTAAAGTTACAACTAGGCCTAATGTAGGCTAGACCATCTCAACATCTGCATTGTATGAGCAGTTTGAGCACTGTAACAGTTACGCAAGCGAAACTAAATTGTTTAGTTATATATAGTCTATATGCATGAGCAAATTACGTTATCGTACATGCACAAGTTACGTAAGTCACGCGACACTTGTGGAGTTTGATAGTGGACTAATTAATACAGGTCTGAATAGGGATTTACGTATTTTTAACAACCGGTTCGCCGAACTCATAATATTTTAAGCACCGGTTCGCAGCGAACCGGCTGAATCCCATCACTGGTATTTTTTTCAATAAAATGTAAAAATGATGACTAATGATTGAATGTTAAAGCTTTTATAAGACGAAGATCATTATGTTTTAAACCAGTTTAGTATTTTTTTTTTTAGTTATAAGTAAAGCTAAGTGTACGCCATTTCAGATTTTTTTCTAAAGAGACCTCAATAAATAGATCTTTTAAAAGAAGAGAAAGTAAACATGCATAGGACATAATTTAGATGGCATTGTTGGTGTGACGTCATATGAAAGTCATTCGTCTCCATTGGGCAGTCACAAATTAGCCGTTGGTTGTGTTTTAATCGTTTCTCAATAACTTTTGAAATATCATTCTTTTAAGGAAAATAATACCTTCAAAATTACTTCAAATAGTAAGTACGAAAGTGTTCTCAGTTATTTATGTTGTTATTATTGTTGATTAATTTCTTTATTATTAATAAGGAGTGAAAATAATAAACTGTATTCTTAGAGCTTATCTTCTAACAATATGGCTGCCTAAAATCTAAGTTAACCGTCCTTTTCGTTAAACTATTCTTTTTTTCTTTTCAATTATAATAGATATGAACATTTATAATAAAATGTATCAATCAATTTTTGGTTTAAGACGCATAACCATTTGCTCTGTTTATCAAAAAAAATGTTTAATGTCTTATTAGAAATTTCATAAATAGTTTAAACCGAATATAATTTTAAATGTTAATAAAGTTCTATAGCATTGGCTACTTTTAAAACTTTTTTATTTCACCTGAAAGAATAATTCAAACTCAGAGTTTAATTCAATAACTAGAATATTATAAAAATAATTTTATAACAACTATATGTTGAAAATATCATTCAAACTCTGCCACATAATATACTTTTATGTAGTGGGATTTCTATAAAACGGAAATAAAATAATTCACTTGAATAAACACTTGTTGCATTGTCAAAAATTCTAGTAATTTAAAACCAATAAAGGTTGTTCCCAGTTCAAATTAATTATACTTGTTTCAAAACTTACTAATGCTTGCAGATTCATTCAGTGATATGAATTTATTTTAAAAATGTTAGTTTAGTTTACTTAATATTAAAGAAATCATGAATCAGCACCAATAATTACTGCATGATTTTATTAATTAATAACAATGATATCTATATTTTCTTAAGAAAAAGATAATTGCTTTAAAGTAATTAAAAATGAATTAAATCAAATACTATGACTTAGCACAATCAAATAAATACTTTGTGCACTTTTGAACCTTTAGTTTATTTCTATATCTTTATTTATAGTTCCTGTCTGAATAAATGTTAAATATTTTAGGTGATATCTACACCATTGTTTCAATCAAATTTATTTAGTTTTTGAAGGAAATTGATCTGTGAGTATTTTTAGTCTCTTAAATTATTTCTTTAAATTAGTTAAGAAAGTAAATGATAACTTTTAGCTTTTTCTTTTTAATTTCTCAATTCATTTAGTTTTATTTTTTTATTTTTGTTGAGTTTTATTGATTCTGTGTATGATTAAAGTTCTAAAATGTGAAAGAAATAACTTTAATGATAATGAATTGAAAAATTATTTTGTTTAGGAAGATACTTTTAAGTGTTGTAATAATTTATTTTACAATAGTTAAAAGTGTAGATTGTTTGAATTTGTCACACTTATTGATATTCAACTTTTAAACATTGCTTTTTTGCCTACAATTATTCAATAATTAGTTGTTGTAATAAATGTGTTTATAACTGTTACTTAGATGAAAGTATATATCTTGCAAATAAACAAGTATGTTTCAAGAATTAATTCTTATTAGGTATTAATAATCACTGGATTATGTTATTAATTCATAACCATGATATATCAACTTCATTAAAGCTAATGAAATTGTTTTACGTTATAAAAATGAATTAATACTGATATCGAGATATTACATTATAAATAATTTTAATAAATTCCATGAAAGTTGTACAGTTTTTTGAAACTTCTGTTTATTGTACAATGTCAGGGAAAATGATCTGACATATTTTTAGGTTAAATAAAAGGCAAATAAAGTCAATAAAGAATAAATTGTTTTTATTTTCGAGAAGTATATATAATGTCATTTTGTTTCATTAGATTTTTTAAAAAAAAAACAATGGCATTATATGTACTTTTTGAAAATGAAAACATTTTATTGTTTATTGACTTTATTTGCCTTTTATTTAACCTACAAATGTGTCAGATCATTATACTCTAACCCTGTATATTATAATTTATAGTTCATAACTATGCAAAATTAAAATAACACAAATGTGAAACATTTTCATGTTTCAAATGTTATTAGAGCTTCAGTAGTTATTTTTTTTTTTTTTTTTTTTTTTATATATGACTTTTAAGGTCTTGCTTAAATATCATTCATATTTAAACAGTGGAGTTTAACAAGTCTCACTGAAATGTTTTATGAAGTTAATATTACATTTTCTTTTTACAGGAAATATATGTAAACAAATCTACAGTATTTAGGGTATTATCTAGCTCTGTGATAGATAAATTATCTATTTAATGTTGCTATCTATGATTATAACTAAGCTTAGATGTTACTTAATTTAGAAAGGTGTTATAAAACTTTAATATAAGTATTTTAGTATTCAAGAGAACGTATATTTCTAACATAGTGCAATCATTATGTGGTATCTACTTATTGTAGGGTAAAAAGCTAATGAAATGGTCTCCACATATAACAATTTAATTCTTCGTACATTCGTACTCTCTTCCTTATTTTATTTTATATTTATTCTGTACTATATTTACTGTATACTATAGATAACTCTCTGGTGTCATTGTATTTTTTAGTTAATGCCTGAGGAAGAACACTATGTGTTGGAAACGCGTTGTTTATACGTTTGAATTTTAATATGTGGAGACCATTTCATTAGCTTTTTACCCTACAATGAACGTATATTTTATTTTTTTTTTAAAAAAACTAAGACATCATTCTTTCTCATGGTTAGCACTTTTAGGTTACTTTGTTTCCTGAATTTAATCACTGATAACAGAATGTATAACGAAATGAACAACTCATTTACACATTGACTGTTTATCATTAAAGTGGTATTAAATGACTTTCTCATTGAATGTTGATAAAGCATGAATTGACTAATTTCAATGTCGATACTCCTGTCAATGTTTTAACAATTACAGAGTTATAGTTGGAGCAGTGTTCAGCAACCTGTTGCACATAGCCAAGATTGAAGATTTTTTTTTTTAAGAAAATCTGGAGTTGCCTGTACTCAACTTTACTATAAGTATTAGATAATATTAATATTAGTATTAGATAAATACTAATAACTAATTAGATTTAATCTAATTAGTTTAATACTAATTAGATTTAATTAGATTATAAGTCTTGGTATGGTTCTGTTTTTCCTTTTTACACACTGTAACAGTCCAAGCTCGTTTAGTACCACTATTCCTTTTAAATCTTATCCTCTTTACAAGAGTTTCAATTAATCTTTCGTTTAGACTATTCGATTGTGAACAATCTATAAATTATTTCAATATGAATCTTATTTAGATCCTTTTTTAATTCGACAGATCACCTAATATACTAGGTAGACTTTTAATTTTTTTTTTTTAGCTATTGGATCAATTAAATTTATTCTGAGGTAAAATGGATAAACAAACAAAAGTCTCCACACAAATGAAGTTTTTATTCAACAAGAACGCGTTTCGAACACTTTGTGTTCATCATCAGGAAGACACCAACTCTTCAGCACCACATCCTTGGTGTCTTCCTGATGATGAACACAAAGTGTTCAAAAAGCGTTGTTGTTGAATAAAACTCTATTTGTGTGGAGACTTTTGTTTGTTTATCCATTTGACCTCAGAATGAGTAAATACCACATAATTACGGATTGCACAACTAAAGAATTAAATTTATAAAAGTTTGTTGCAGTCTGTCCTTTTGTATTCGATATCCAGGCAATTCCTAATGAATTGATGAAACAAAATATGCATATATTTCTTAGGTGATCGGTTTCCTGAAAAAAAACTCCTACAGAATCTATGGACATAATTTCAAGTGGCTCAATTCGATATGAAACTTACATTTCTTCCACCGTTATTTTCAATATAGATGGAGCATTCTTTACAGAACGTTTCAATTTCCTAAAATAATAACATGGTTCTGCCCCTAGTGGGGGCATGCAGCTATACTACAGGTTCAATTGGTTTTATTTTCCACGTGGTTCTTCTAACTTGGGGCTACAAAGGCCACTGACCCTACATTCAGCTGAGCAGGTTCAGTAGGACTTTTGGTCCGGAGTTCGATCTGAAACTCTTAAAATAAGTCGGTACTACCGGTGGCAGGGGTCCATGGAGGGGTTCTCTCTCTATCCTGCCAACTGAGGTTGGACTCGTAGTGGCTGTTGGTTCTCACCCAGGTTGGGTAGACCCTTGTTGTCGTTGTGTGAGAAGCAGTAACTTCTCGGGAGGATGCCTGCTTAGCATACCGGGGAGCTAGAGCCCCAAACCTTGACCAGTAGGAACGGACCACGATCTCAGCCAAGTGGGCTGGAATACTGGTAGTGGCTTTAATAGACGCTTTGGCTTTTGATGAGCTACTCAGAGTGGGGAAGAATGGATAATCTCGTGCCCTTATATATTCGAAAGAGAGACCTATGGATCTACTCTGTCTGGAACTTATACCGTCCAGGTGGCTTTTAGCCAACGAGAGATTTCAATCTCTCCAATTCTCAGTCTGACTATTGTACCAGGACGCCCCACAATGAGGCCCTGATAGGCCAAAATAACTATCATTGCAACCCCTGATCCCGGGTAAAACGGGAATTCCCTCCTCGGAGGGGACGACCCAACTCCTAACAGTCGTATGGTAGTACTCGTATTAAACTGTCAGCTAGTAGCTGGCTGGTCACACACAATAATAAAATGGTTGTATGTTTTCCTTTAAGTTGGCTACACTGTAATAATCATTTACTTTCTTAACTTAGTTCAATCTAAACACAAAGATATTTATTATAAAATAAAGATATTTAAACTAAAAGTATTCTTAATTTATTTTTAAAGTTTTTAAATATAATTCCTTGATGTTTTTCTGTTTTCTTTTTTTTTTGAAGTTTTTAATTCTACTATATATTCTTCTTGATTTTAACTATACTCTGCATCTCAACTAAGTTGATTAAAATAACTGAATCTTCATTTTCAAAGTATTCTAATACTGGATACCTTGGTAATAGATCGCCATAATGTTTTCTTTTCTTTTTTGTAAACTGAAATAAATAATGTTACTAAATCACTAGATTTCGTTTCCAAGTTTTTCGAGTTGTTTATGGTTAGTGCAAACAATGAATTCTCTTCCGATAAGGTAATACCGGTAATACTTAATGCAATCCCTGATAGCTTTGCAGTCTAGGTGAATAATATCCATTGTCTTTTCCTTTTGAGATAGTTTCTTTGAAAATATATACCACAGGGTGTAAAATACCATCAGACTGTAGTTGCTTTAAGCTGACGCTCAGACCTTTATGGCTAGCATCAGCCTCTTTGTAAATATTTTTAATTGTATCATAAACTCATAAAATCTGGTTGAGAGCATAAATATTCTTTTATCAAGGGTCAAAGGTCAGCTGGCCATGCACAGCAAGGTGCATGCCAAATTAGTGGACAGGCATCTAGGCCTTTTACCACTTCATTCTTTAAATTAGTTTACGTGGCGGGATACAAGCTAAACTGGAGCTTTTACTTATCCCTTGTGTTGAAAAATAATATTATTTTATTAAATTAAAACTGTATTTACATCCTTGTGACCAAGACAAGTGACCAACGATCAAGGCAAGTGACTAGTGATCAAAACATGAGACCAAAAGACAATTGGTCAATGATCAATGCAAGAGACCAAAAGACAAGTGACCAATGATCAAAACAAGTGACACTGATCAAGACAAGAGACCAAAAGACAAATGACCAGTGATCAAGACAAATGACCAACGATTAAGACAAGTCACATTTATTAATACAAGTGACCAATGATCAAGACAAGAGACCAAAAGACAAATGACCAGTGATCAAGACAAATGACCAACGATTAAGATAAGTGACATTTATCAATACAAGTGACCAATGATCAAGACAAGAGACCAAAAGACAGGTGGTCAACGATCAAGACTAGTCGAAGTCTTGACTAGACAGTCTAGTCCAAGGTTTTGTCCGGTTAACATTGTTGTTCCTTTAAATAATGTAAATTTCATTTTCTTAGTCAAAAAATTCTTACTTTTGCATATGAAAGAGGTTTTAAAATGAAACCGAAACGTCGGCAATGAGAGTTTGATTTTTAAACCTAGAAAATTTGACCGAATCACGATTAGATAACACACCTATTCTGTCAAACGGTCGATATATTATTGAATCTGTTATATAAATATATAAACATTTCACATAAACAAGTGAAATAACAATCAATCATCAAACCACAATAAGAAAATGGGAAAACAAGACTAAGATCTTTCAACCGTAACAAGCAGTCTTCGTCAGAGTCAAAAACCCAACTGTTGGGTTTTTGACTCTGACGAAGACCACTTGTTATGGTTGAAAGATCTTAGTCTTGTTTTCCCATTTTCTTATTGTGGTTTGATATATATATATATATATATATATATAAGTATGTAACATACATACATATACATAGAATGCGATGTGTACAGAAACTTTCTTTGAAGGTCAAAAGTTGAGAAAACTGTTCTGAAATGATGATGAGCTTTCTTTTAAAGGACTGTTTGTCTTGGTATGGATTACATTGCATTGATGCGGATATAATAAAAAAAAAACATTAAAAAACTCGTATTAAAATTGAATTAGATGTAGATTGATTAAAGTGATATTGAGTGTGTGAGTGTGAGAGGGAGAATTGAGAGAATGAACATGTGATTGGAACATGATAAGCAGCATAAGCATGACCAGTTACACTGTGATCCAACAAGCGCCACCTCACAAATCAGCTACCATTCATGATAAGCAGCATAAGCATGACCAGAACGACTGTGATCCAACAAGCGCCACCTCACACATCAGCTACCATTCATGATAAGCAGCATAAGCATGACCAGAACGACTGTGATCCAACAAGCGCCACCTCACAAATCAGCTACCATTCATGATAAGCAGCATAAGCATGACCAGCTACACTGTGATCCAACAAGCGCCACCTCACAAATCAGCTACCATTCATGATAAGCAGCATAAGCATGACCAGAACGACTGTGATCCAACAAGCGCCACCTCACAAATCAGCTACCATTCATGATAAGCAGCATAAGCATGACCAGAACGACTGTGATCCAACAAGCGCCACCTCACACATCAGCTACCATTCATGATAAGCAGCATAAGCATGACCAGAACGACTGTGATCCAACAAGCGCCACCTCACAAATCAGCTACCATTCATGATAAGCAGCATAAGCATGACCAGAACGACTGTGATCCAACAAGCGCCACCTCACAAATTAACTACCATTCATGATAAGCAGCATAAGCATGACCAGAACGACTGTGATCCAACAAGCGCCACCTCACACATCAGCTACCATTCATGATAAGCAGCATAAGCATGACCAGAACGACTGTGATCCAACAAGCGCCACCTCACAAATCAGCTACCATTCATGATAAGCAGCATAAGCATGACCAGAACGACTGTGATCCAACAAGCGCCACCTCACAAATCAGCTACCATTCATGATAAGCAGCATAAGCATGACCAGAACGACTGTGATCCAACAAGCGCCACCTCACAATCAGCTACCATTCATGATAAGCAGCATAAGCATGACCAGAACGACTGTGATCCAACAAGCGCCACCTCACAAATCAGCTACCATTCATGATAAGCAGCATAAGCATGACCAGAACGACTGTGATCCAACAAGCGCCACCTCACAAATCAGCTACCATTCATGATAAGCAGCATAAGCATGACCAGAACGACTGTGATCCAACAAGCGCCACCTCACAAATCAGCTACCATTCATGATAAGCAGCATAAGCATGACCAGAACGACTGTGATCCAACAAGCGCCACCTCACACATCAGCTACCATTCATGATAAGCAGCATAAACATGACCAGCTACACTGTGATCCAACATGCGACACCTCACAAATCAGCTACCATTCATGATAAGCAGCATAAGCATGACCAGCTGCTACACTGTGATCCAACAAGCGCCACCTCACACATCAGCTACCATTCATGATAAGCAGCATAAGCATGACCAGAACGACTGTGATCCAACAAGCGCCACCTCACAAATCAGCTACCATTCATGATAAGCAGCATAAGCATGACCAGAACGACTGTGATCCAACAAGCGCCACCTCACAAATCAGCTACCATTCATGATAAGCAGCATAAGCATGACCAGAACGACTGTGATCCAACATGCGACACCTCACAAATCAGCTACCATTCATGATAAGCATGACCAGAACGACTGTGATCCAACAAGCGCCACCTCACAAATCAGCTACCATTCATGATAAGCAGCATAAGCATGACCAGAACGACTGTGATCCAACAAGCGCCACCTCACAAATCAGCTACCATTCATGATTAGGTAAATGAAAATGAAAGTCATTCTGCGTCTGCTCAAGATTTATTGTTTTTTCTGTTATTGCGATGAAAATACCGTATTATTTTATAGCATTACATGAATGAACACATGTAAAAACTGTTAGCCGGATATGTTAGAGAAAATTTATTCAACTATCAATTTTCATTATGACAAACAGAGAGAGAGAAAAAAAGACACTAAATGAAGTCAACAACAGGAAGAAAAAAAAAAACTTGTAAAAATATAAATTACAGGAAATAGCAAAAGGATTAAATATAAATGTCAACGACTTAAGATATTTTAATTTGTAAAACAAATATTCCGAATTTTTCTTCCTTTTTTATTAAAAATGCGACGACAGATGTTTTAGTCATTAATATTTCTTTCTCTTTTTTTAAAAAAAAAATTAAATAATAATAATAATAAAAAAAGATAAAAAGGTAGGATGAGTGTTTGAAAGAGTCGGGTTATGTTAATTGAGCTGGGAGATGGTTTGTGAGGGGGTGGGGGGGGGGAGGTAAGATGTATTGGGTTGAGGAAGCCACATGTCAAAGTGGTGGGGGAGGGATTAGACGAGGAGAACACGTCCCAGGCGACAGCCAGCCCCATGGCCTATCAAAACTGACTGCTACTTCATTAGGGATTATTTGTAAAGATCTTAGGAGACACAAAGACACACACACAAATACACACTCCGGAGACACAAACACACACACACACACACACACACACACATACACACACACATACATACACACACACACACTCACACACATACATACACACACACACACACACAATACACACACAAATAGCAAATTTGCTATAGAAGAATTAGCTAGACAATAGAAGTGTAATTAGGAAAAAAAACAGCTACTTAAAAAAGTTGTGAATGCAGAATCTGCTCTGCTTTTCAACAATTTTTGCTTGGATGATGATCTGCTGTCATATATATATATATATATAATATACGTATATATATGTAATGTATCGTGTATATATATGAAATGCTATAAAGCATTTTTTCTATCTGTTTTCTTTTTTTCCTTGTGGTTTGTTTTCATTGATTGCATCACTTGTTTATTGTGATTCATCTGCATATATATATATAGATATATATATAGAATATAATAATATATATAATATATATATATATAATGAGTTAGCTTCAGCTACTCAAAGGGACTACTTCTACCCGATGATGACGACTGTCGAAATATCGTTGTGAGTCTTTTGTGTGTGTCTTTATTTGTTTTTCTCTTTCCTGTGTGAACTATATACATATATATATATTTATAAGTATATATATATATATATATATATATATATATATATACATACTTTTTCGATGAAAATACGATCCGAAATGGACAAATACAGTTCAATGTACATAAAGAAACATAGAGAAATTAAAAGCACACACTTACAGTCTCTAATTTTTGGTTGAACCGTCTTCAGGAGAGATAAGAGAGACCCGTCTCTGTACCAGTGCTCTTGGTTTCCCTCTCTTATCTCTCCTGAAGACGGTTCAACCAAAAATTAGAGACTGTAAGTGTGTGTTTTTAATTTATATATGTTTCTTTATGCACATTGAAATATATATATAGATATATATATCAATGATCAAACCACAATAAGAAATGGGAAAACAAGACTTATTGTGGTTTGATCATTGATTGTTATTTCACGTGTTTATGTGAAATCTTTATATATATATATATATCGTCTAACTAAGACTGATGTTTGCTCACTGACGTTGGGTAAACCCCATGAAGCTAAACTGTTTATTGCTACATCCATACTGTGCCCTGAATAAGAACTTAAGACCTTCGTATGCTTACCAGACCACGTCTTCATCTCACGGCAGATACCTAAATTACATTCATTGAACAACATTTTGTTTGTCTTCTTTCCTCTTTATCTCTCTGTCATATTTCTTTATATTCACCTATAATTTATTGTTTTCTATTTGTGAACTATAGTTTATAGTTATTCCAAATATACTATATTTAGTTATTTATAATTATATAAACTATTTAAATATATTAAACATTATTATTGTGCTAATTTAAAAAAAGGGAAGTTTCGCTTTGATATCCATTTGTTAAATGTCTAAGCAGATAGCTTGAAGCTAAAATTGAGTTGGCCCAAGTCCAGCATGTTTTAATATTTCTTGATTTTTTTTTCCTTACATGATTTATTTTTTTAATTTACAATAGAGATAAGAACAAAAAGAGAAAAAAACTGGAGACGGTCTACACTCATCTTTTATATAAGTAAAAGTATAAGCCAAATCAATTAACATATTGTTATACTATAATGCTTCTTTCTATCTTCTTTTTTTATCAGTTATAACTTAGTGGTGCTGATAACACTGGAAACCAGAAATGTTTACTGATAAATGATTGAAATATATTAATAAATAATTAATTCAATAATCATTACTGAGATGAAACCGGTAAGTAATGTTATATGAGATGTTATCAATTAGGCGACGTGCAGTTTACATAGTTAATAATATTGTCTACTTGTTTCCGTTATCGTTTTGATAGAGCTCACTAGAGCAGTACTCTGCAACTGGTGTCCCATGAGCCAGATACAGGTTTGCCGCGGCAGACTAATGTGCCATGAGCCAGATACAGGTGTGCCGCGGCAGACTAATGTGCCATGAGCCAGATACAGCTGTGCCGCGGCAGACTAATGTGCCATGAGCCAGATACAGCTGTGCCGCTGCAGACTAATGTGCCATGAGCCAGATACAGGTGTGCCATGAGCTAGGTACAGCTGTGCCGTGGCAGACTAATGTGCCATGAGCCAGATACAGGTGTGCCGCTGCAGACTAATGTGCCATGAGCCAGATACAGGTGTGCCCTGAGCCTGATACAGGTGTGCCGCGGCAGACTAATGTGCCATGAGCCAGATACAGCTGTGCCGCGGCAGACTAATGTGCCATGAGCCAGATACAGCTGTACCGCAGCCGCTGTCAAATACATTGTATTTGACATTTTACAATTTTTCATCATATATTTAATACAGAATGACAATTTTTCACCGAAGTTCCATTAGATGTTTTCTGTATTTACGTTAAAAAGAATATCCTCACATTCCCTCTAAAGCAATCTTAACATTACTTCCATTTTCGACGATAGATTTATGTGAGCAAAGTTTTTCAACTCTTGTATAAGCGGTCATGCTTAAAAGATCTTGACCAAGAACTTCGGATTGCGTTGTCAACTATTGAGCCGAATATAAAACTTTTGTTTTCATTGAAACAACCGCAGGTATCACATTATTAATTATTATGATTGCGTAGAAATAAATATGTTTTATGTATCTATACTTTTCAAATTAACTCCCATTGTCAACGTTCGTTTTTGTTAAACCTTCTTCAGAGGTATAAGTATATATTTTAAATTTATGCTACATTCTAACTTATCGTGAATTTAAGACTTTTCTAAACAATGGCCCTTGCATAACGACGTGTTTTGCCTAATCGAACTTCACGTCGGTTAACGCCTCTCATGCTGACAAACAAGATTATATTTACATTAATATGGAATTTACTTAGAATTATCTAAAAAAAAAAAAAAATACCATTACTAAATATAATTATTTCAAACTAAATTCTATAGCGTTTTTAAATTGCTTATACCTCTTAAAGTTGTTTCAGGAATGTTTACAAATTTGAAAATTTTTTATCTAGAATTTTGAATCTGTTTTAAAAAATGTTTGATTGGATTTAGTTTTATTTGCTTACTTTCATAATTTAATAATCTAAATTGTGAAGGATAGGTTTAAGTAATATTGTTTTAGGTATCTTATTTATAATAACGGTGACTATTTATAAGCAATAGTGTTTACTGCATTGAATCTTGGAATACTTGAGTTCGTGTTGGATTTGATTGCAGAATGATTAGTGAGCTAGCAATGGCACAAGGCGAGCGGAGCCCATTTGACTTGACAGACAGGACTTACGATGGACTGGAAGAAGGCGGACCGTCTTCTGAGAGGCTGGGTCAACTTGTCGAACCTTCCAGAGGCCAATATATATTTTAAATTTATACTACATTCTAACTTATCGTGAATTTAAGACTTTTCTAAACAATGGCCCTTGCATAACGACGTGTTTGCTTAATCGAACTTCACGTCGGTTAACGGCTCTCATGCTGACAAACAAGATTATATTTACATTAATATGGAATTTACTTAGAATTATCTAAAAAAAAAAAAAAATACCATTACTAAATATAATTATTTCAAACTTAATTAATATTCTATAGCGTTTTTTAACATTGCTTATACCTCTTAAAGTTGTTTCAGGAATGTTTACATTTGAAATATTTTTTATCTAGAATTTTGAATCTGTTTTGAAAAAGAATGTTTGATTGGATTTAGTTTTATTTGTGTTACTTTCATAATTTAATAATCTAAATTGTGAAGGATAGGTTCAAAGTAATATTGTTTTAGGTATCTTATTTATAATACCGGTGACTATTTATAAGCAATTGTGTTTACTGCATTGATATCCTTGAAAATACTTGATGTTCGTGTTGGTTTTGATTGCAGAAGGATTAGTGAGCTATGCAATGGCACAAGGCGAGCGGAGCCCTTTGGACTTGACAGACAGGACTTACGATGGACTGGAAGAAGGCGGCCGTCTTCTGAGAGGCCTGGGTCAACTTGTCGACGGCCATCGAGGCCATGATAACTTTCTTTTGGATGTCTTCGGACATGGCAAAGGTATCACTTCTCTTATGTACTTTCAATTCATTTTTGAAGGGATATATATATATATTTAAATATATATATATATAATATATATATAATAATATCAAAATATTAAAACGGTCCAAAAAGGACGGATATATAAATGAAAAAAGACAACTTGCGCTGGCAGAGAATGACTGGGGTGATTCTCTGCCAGCGCGAGTGGACGCACGTGCCTCTTCCTCTTCCCTTCTTCTCCCTGACGACGAACTTCAGTTCGAAATATCGACCCAGTAAGTTTTCTCGCTTCTTCTATTTGTTGTCTTTTTTCATTTATATATATATACTTTTTCGTTGGAAATACGATCCAAAAAGGACAAATATAGTTCAATATAGACAAAGAAACATAGAGAAATCAAAAGAACACACTTACAGTCTCTAATTTTCGGTTTGAACCGTCTTCAGGAGAGATAAGAGAGGGAAACCAAGCGCACTGGTTCAGAGTTGCTTGGAGACCAACAATGTTGCTGCATGCGTGCCCGGTCACAGAAAATAAGGTAGACAGGAATCAATTTATAATTACATTAAATTAGTGGAATATGAAAACCATAAATAAATAAAAGAAAAAATTGAGGGACGAACAGAGAAATTGATACATAATAAATTTATATTTATTTATGTTCCCTCAATTTTTTCTTTTATTTAAAAATACACAATCTGAAACTAAACCAGATTTGTATAAGTGTTGTATAGTTTTAAGTTATGTTATTGTGATTTGCTTGTGCTTTATATTGGTCTGAAGAAGGACACTGAGTGTTTGAAATGCGTGTTTTTTGACGTAAATGCCAGTTTGTGGCTTGATGTGTACTTGCGTTGTTTGAATGACTTGGTCGTCTGACAGTGAACACGAGGCAGAGGCTGGGCTGGTGCCGCCGACTGCTAAATCACACAAGGGTTTGGCAGGCTATAAAGCCTTTCGGCGATCTCTATCACAAATCTCTATCCACAAAGCCGCAACACCCATAAAGTCGAACCTATACCCCCCCTCACTCCTCCTGTATTCTATTACCTGCGTGCCACATCCCAAATCTCTCCTCTGCCGCCTGATATAAAGGGGGTTTTGCCCAGGGGACACGCCTCCCTTAACTTAAAGCCTTCTGTTCCGCCTAAACTAACTTCACCTCATTCCTTCAAAAGTAACTAAAACATATCCTACCCCCAACCCCTCTCTATTCGGATCAATATCAACATTCTTACCATACAGTTCATTATGTTGTTAGGGGGGATGGGGGGGGGGGGGGGCGTGATCTTCTATAGAAGTTCATTACCAACAACAATATCAATTAAAGTTTAGTTAAATCGTAAAGAAAGTGTTTTAGCTTATATCAGTGAACACTTTATTAGTGTTCACCTTACATGCACAGTGGCACACTGTATAACTATACTATACTAGTGTATGACGCGCGCGCACACACACACACACATATATATATATATATATATATATATATAATATATATATATATACCTCATTAAAGATCTTGCCAACATTAAGTTTAGTATGTTTCCTACATACCTTTTCAAGATTTCGAATGGTACTTTTCCATATTTGTGGTATCATATAAATTAACTCACCGATTTATTTATTTAAATCGGTGAGTTAATTTATATGATACCACAAAGATGGAAAAGTAGCATTTGAAATCTTGAAAAGGTATGTAGGAAACATACTATACTTAATGTTGGCAAGATATTTAATGAGGTATGTTTAAAAGAAGGTCTGCTCCCAAAGTATACCAATATATATATATACCAATTAAAAGAAACGGTCCAGCGGACTTTTTTAAAAAAAGTTTGCCGCCTTGCCTTCCTGCGGGACTCTTCGCTTTTCACACCTCATGATGACGACGATGGTCGAAATATCGATGTGAGTTATGTCTGTGTCTTTATGTGTGTTTCCTTCGTTTTGAATTTATTTTATATATATATATATATACATGGGTTAGTAAACATCATATGATTATACAAAACCTCGTGAATCCGTTATGTACAGTTCAACAAAACTGCGGGTATTGTATCCTACTTGGCGCGAAACCGGTCGGACGTTTAGAACAACGACACAAGGATAACAGTATTTGTATGATACTATGATATTTTCTAATTGTTCTAAACCAGGGGTTCTCAATGGGGGTAAAATTCACCCCCAGATATAATGATATTTTCTAATTGTTCTAAACCAGGGGTTCTCAATGGGGGTAAAATTCACCCCCAGGGGTTCTCAATGGGGGTAAAATTCACCCCCAGGGGTGAATTTTAGTTCTTCAGGGGTTGAATTGTGACCACAGTAAGCTTACAAAGCGAGGAAAGCTGTTATAGGTTTTTAATTATAAATTAAGAAATACTATTTTAATTGATTTATTATTTTATATATTCATCAATAATTGTTATCAGCATTTAATTTGTAATATTTTATTATAAACATAATCAATGTAAAGTTGTAAAAGTGTATATAATACTTTTGAAAGATGAGGGGATGGGGTGATTGGGCCAGGAAGGCTGAGAACTCTGTTCTAAACAATCATACCAGTTAGATTTTTATTATAATATAGTCAATAATTAAACAATACATTGAATTAATACCAGGGGTAGAACGATAAGTCAAAGTCACCACATAAAAAAAAGAGTTTTTTATTTAAACCTCGCGTTTCGAACACTTCGTCTTCATCATCAGGTATCATCTAAAATATAAATTACAAATTACAAGTTACAAAAATAATGCAGAATTGTAGTCAACAAAATGATGATCGCAGTGTTTGAAATGTGTAGTTTAACTAAAAAAACTTGGAATTATCGTTTTACTCCCAGTATGATGCTACACAGTTACGGATTGCACAACAAACAAGCTAACATTGAATTGAAATGAATGAATGAATGCAAAATTCTTTTACTGAGGGCTACAGCCCATAGTTTACATTACGGGGGTAGCCGTACAGTTGAGACTAAGTCTCTTCTACCGGGTTTTTTCCCCTCTAGACAATATTTGAAACCTTACAGACTAAAGGCAATTTGCTAATAATAATAGTTATAATAATAAAATTATTAATAATGGTGGATATTCTATAAATTTCGATTGATTCTATCGACTAGTAAAGTTAAAACTAATTATATTAAATATAATAATAGGGATTATAATGATATTATAATAATATTAAGGTTCACAATAATAGTAGAATAATAATAATAAAAAAATAAATATAATGATAATAATAACACTAGTATTTGTAAATAATAATAACTATAGTTTATTAATAGTTGTAAGTTGTAGCGAAGGCTGGTCACCGAGTGAGGAGTGGTTCACATTGAATTAAATATGTTTTCCGTTATATACCATACTTACAGTGAAAGGTGAGTGTAAACCTCTCCATATTCTAATGTTTATTTCTATTGGCGTAACATTTTCATTGACTCTTTTGACTGAGTTTTAGTGACGAGTGGTGGTGGAATAGTGAGTATTGGACAGGGTGAGAAGCAAGTAGAATCGGGACCTCGCACAAATAGAGCGGGGGTGTGCAGGGGGGCGGGGGCGGGGGTGAAGGAGTCCTTTTCAACGCTCCAAACTGAAATTTCTCGTCGAAGCCAGTGCGGAGAGGAGGACATTGGCGTCTTTCCCTTCAAGGCTTTCCTTCTCATACAAACACGTTCAGACCTCTCTCTCTCTCTCTTTCTCTCAATAAAACCAATCGATGCCACTCCCACATATTGCCCATTCTTTATTCCTTTATTCTATCTCTGTCAAGAATGAGAGGTCTCATTCACCCCCCGGTCCTTGTGTCGGGTTGATTTTCAAAGAATAATCACATAGCAGCTGTGCGACCCCTGCCCCATTAACCAAGCAAGTCACTTCCATCATTCTACAAACCGCTTTCAACGACATTATTCTTCACTTTTCATAATCCTAAACACTACCTCTCTCTCTCTATCTCTCTCTCTCTCTCTTTCTCTCTCTCTCTCTCTCGTCTCTCGTCTCTCTTCCTTCATGGTACAAGTGTCGCTCAATGAAAGTTTCTTTTCTTTATCCTTCAGGTACATAAAAAAGTTTCTATTATAAAGTTTAGATTATGAGCTATCAAAAAAAAAAAAAAAGTGGAAAATTTTCCTGTTTCTCTCAGATAAATAGCTTTGATGGTTTTCAAGAATAAATCAATCAGGCCTTAAATACTGAATAAGTTTTTGATTATGTCATCATGTTTCGTACAACATATCCTCTTAGGTTAGGTTAGGTTACAGTGGCAGTCCCACAAGGGAACAGACGTAATGTCAATCTTCATCAAGGAAGATTGATTCTACAGTGAGAGTCCTAAGTTTTGCCTAACTCAAGTGTGTTTACATAGAGTAAGGATCTTTAACGAGTACCTGACATCGTACAGGCTCGAGATCGACGGTTTAACGTCCTTCTCCGAGGGATGACGTGCTCAGATTTATTCACCTCCCGCGTGAATAAATCGAGAGCCAGGTTGGGATCGAACCCCGGCCCTATTAGTTCAGAGGCGAGTACGTTAACCACTGAGCTAACCTGGCCCTCCCAATATATGCTCTTAAAATATTTCTAAAAATATGATAATATTTTTTTTTCTTTTCAGAGTATTCATATTATATCCATACTTTATAAGAAATTTCTAGCTACCGAAATCGACGTAAAAGTAGGTTTCAGTGTGTACTTGTTTAAAATTTTTTGATAGGCTTAAGGTGTTTTCAGAGTTTTGGTGTTAGATCTAGAAGTGTTTTTCAGAATTGTTACACACCTTTAAATACCTTGAAAAAGAAAAATAGTTAATAATATATGTGGTGGAGATAAGAAATCTCATATACATATTCTTGACTTTTTATTCAACACAATATTTGGTAAGTTTTTTTTTTTTGAAGGTTTGGTCTTGGAAATGAACTTTTCCTTCTCATGCCAACGTTTCGATGTATTTATACATCATCATGAAGTATGTGGTTGTAAGAAACAGTGCAGACCGAAAGACATAAAACAGAAGAAGTAAAGAAAGACAGAAATAGAATCCATATTCACTCCAAGGTAATCCTAAACAGTTGATTTATACATTAAAGAATAGCAAAGGAAAAGCTATATATTACTTTGTGATGTAAACAAATATTTTTAAGTTTTTATTGTCAGCATAGCGGTCCATATTTAATTTGTATATAGGTGTTCAAAATATTATTAGCCTTATGTTGTTTTGTAGCTCTGATGATGATGATGTAAAATAGACTGAAACGTTGGCATAAGAAGGAGAAGTTCATTTCCAAGACCTAACCCTGAAAAAACAAAAAAAAAATGACCAGATTTTATATATACAGTAATCCCTCGCTAGTTCACGGTTCAGTTTTTGCGAGTTCAGTGTTTCGCGGAGTCCTGAAATATTCAATTGAAAATTAAAAAATATAAAAAAATATTCATTTGTAATTGCAGTTGAAAAAATACAACTCGTAATGAAGAAGTACAGTAGTTAGTATTAGAGAAGAAAATATACAGGATTCTTCTTGTACGATCGAGAAAGATATCAAACAACCAGTGACTTGCTGGATCAAAATATATTCTACAGTATTAAATTAAAGGCTAATAAAAGTTATTAAAAAATATTCGATAACGACTAAAAATAATTAAAAATATTAAAACATAATCAATTATAACAAGAGTAACAGCATTATTATTTACTGTACCATACAATACATTAAGGGTATAATTCTCTCTCTATTTCTCTCTTATAGTCGGTAAAGACGTAATTTTTTTTTATTAAATATTTCTTATTTTTTTCTTTTTGTTTTTCATTTTTATTTACAACACAGTACAGTATTCAGTAAGGTCAGGATTCTCTCTCTGTTGGAAAGGTTGTTGTTTGAGCTTTGGAGGCTTTTATAAAGGCGCGTTCATTATTCGCGGATTTTCGCTTTTCGCGGTTATCTTTGGTCCCCATTATCTGCGAAAAGTGAGGGTTTACTGTACATATATAGCAATTAAATAAAACGGTTCAGAGGACTTTTAAATAACAAAAGAGTTAACTTTAGGAAAAGGAAGCTAGCTCTTTATATTAAAGAGCAGAACTCGAATCTTAAGATCTAGAATAGTGACTTCAGTATAGTGCCTAGTTGTAAGAACTTTAATAGTGATTTGAAAATGTCAAATGTTTAGAATAGGGCTTGCGAGATGGGTGAGCGCCCAAGCAGGTAACAGTTTATTCCCCCTCCACCCTGACCTTCCTACTTCACAGTCAGTGGTATACACGCGTTCACAACTAGTAAATAGTAGAGATATGTTCAATTTACGTGAAACCTGAAGATGACATATGCGTAGGTCGAAAGCTTGTTAAATAAGTTATATTAATAAAAAAAAAATCTATAGGATTTAAAATTAAGTTATAGTGGTTAAAAATACAGTTTATTAGGTAATTCTACTTTAGTGTATTGACCTACATATTTGGATTGCAGTCAAATATTCAATGATAGTTTGTTTTTTTTAACATATTTATTTAAATATACAACTAACTACGCATATGATGCGTAACAAGCATATGTAGTATGGGCAATACAAATAACTTTGACAAACATGAGCGAAGTATGTAACCCACTGGTTTAACTTTTCACTTCGTTTCCTGATTCTAGATCATCATGACAGAAGATCCCTCGGCCATCTTCTCTTAAGTCGTCTTGGGGGGATTCTGGGAAGGTGAGGAAGAAGCAAGGTTTTGTACGAGTGGATTTGGGTGAGAGGAAAGTTTATTATGAAACGCCTTGTAACAATCAGTGGCTAAATTATGTATAAAAGCGATTTTTAGGTCTCTATGAAGAGTGTGGTTTGTGACATAATAAGGTGCATTAGTGATAGTACGGAGGATTTTTGATTGTAATGATTGTATTTTATAAATGCTGGAAGGTTTTGCACAACCCCATAGTATAGTGTGTTGTTTCTATACAATGAAACTTGGAATACCTGTTAATTCCGTTTATGCCGAATAATTCAAATAAACGTTAAAGAAAACAATAATTAATTACTAAACAAATAACGGAATTAAAAACAAATAAGGATGAAAAATAAACTCCATTGACAAAATTTCATTACTCCAGATGTAGTGTGTAAATCTTATTTCTGATATAGACCTTATCAGGTCATCCCCAAACATCCCTTTCTGGACATTAATCCTTTCCTGCACTTTCATCCTTTTAAAATACCACTCTTCCCTCCCACTCTTCTCAACCCCTCACCAGATGTTTTCTGCATCTAGTGTTTCAGTTGGGTTTTTGACTCTGACGAAGACCGCTTGTTACGGTTGAAAGATCTTAGTCTTGTTTTCCCATTTCTTATTGTGGTTTGATCATAGACCTTATCAGGTGTATAAAAATATAAGTTGAAATGTGAAAAAATGGTGTTAAAAATATGTGGTCGAGAAAAGAAAACAGGTAAATAATTTATATTTATAATAAATATATATATTATATATATATATATATATATATATATATTATAAATTTTATTATTTTTATTATATATATTTTATTATAAATATATATATCCGATTATAAATATATATATCCGAGACCCTTTGTGCCACTCAGAAATTATAGCAACACTTAATAAAATACATTCACTGAATGTGATTGACAGGAATAACTGTTATTGTTGTTTCTTGTTATTAAGTCATAAAAACAAAGATTCTTATATGACCCAAGTTTTTGATGTATTATTAACATGAATCAAGATATATACACAGTAAAAAAAAAATGTTTACACATAAATTCGTGAAATAACAATAAATGATCAAACCATAATATGAAATGGAAAAACAAGACTAACATCTTTCAACTGTAACAAGCGGTCTTCGTCAGAGTCTAAAACCCAACTTAACTCTCGCGAAGACCGCTTGTTACAGTTGAAAGATCTTAGTCTTGTTCTCCCATTTAAGTATTGTGGTTTGATCATGCACAGTTAAGTATATTTAAGAAACAAAAAATTATTTACCAGGAAAACTGAACGATTCCTGATACAATATGTATAACAAGAGTTAACAGTAATACGTGAAATAAAAAAAATGTCTAAACATCAATTTTCAAAAAATGGAACTACGATCTTTCGTAAAAAATAACTGATTGGGTCTGTATCGGTAATAGATTTACAGAACACATTCTTCTTTCTTTTTAATTCCGTTATTTGTAAAGTGATATATTATTGTTTTCTTTAATATTTATTTGAATAATTCGTCATAAACGGAATTAATAGGTATTCCAAGTTTCACTTGTGTGCGAACATCCAAGCAATCAAGATGACCACAGTTTTATAACTATATAACAATTATTTATCTAAAGTCCGCTACTAATGGAATTAAATACGTTAAGGAGGACAAGTGGTTAGGGTGTTTTCACTAATGTAGGACCAGAGTATTTAAAATAAATTATTCATGTTGATAAGAAGGGGGGGGGGGGATATGAATAATTCACGACTGTCCCAAATAAGCAAAACACAAAAGAGGGACACCTTCCTCTTCTTTTTTTTTTCTCTGAATCCTTTCTCTATCCTTTACTTTTCTTAAGCCTCCAAATTCAAATTGATTTCCAACACTTATCCAATAACTTTGTATATCCTTTAAGAAATCTTTTTATAGAGAGAGTGAGGTAGGGAGAGATGGAGTGAGAGAGGAGGGTAAGAGAAGGGAGAGAGGTAAGGGAGTGAGACAGAGAAGGAGGGAGGTAGAGAGTGAAGGGGTGGGAGGGAGGAAGGGAGCGAGATGTAGGGTGAGGGAGAGAGAGGCAAGGAGGGAGGACGGAGTGAAGGGGAGGAAGGAGGGATGGAGAAAGAGTTAGAGAGAATATTAATGACAGAGTGAGAGATAAGGAGGGAGGAAGGGAGTGATGTAGGGACAGGGAGAGAGTGTGAGAAAAAGAGGGATGGAAAGAGAGTAAGAGGGAATATTAGAGAGAGACAAGGAGGGAGGAAGGGAGTGAGATGTAGGGTGAGGGGGAGGAAGGAGGGATGGAGAGAGAGTTAGAGAGAATATTAATGACAGAGTGAGAGATAAGGAGGGAAGAAGGGAGTGATGTAGGGACAGGGAGAGAGTGTGAGAAAAAGAGGGGGAAAGAGAGAAGAGGGAATATTAGAGAGAGACAAGGAGGGAGGAAGGGAGTGAGATGTAGGGTGAGGGGGAGGAAGGAGGGATGGAGAGAGAGTTAGAGAGAATATTAATGACAGAGTGAGAGATAAGGAGGGAAGAAGGGAGGGAGATGTAGGGTGAGGGAAAGAGAGATAGGGAGTGATGGAGAGAGAGTGAGAGAGGAGGGTAAGAGAAGGGAGTGAGATGGAGGGTGAGAGGGAGAGAGTGAGAAAAGAGGAGGGAGGATGGGAGTGAAATGTATAGTGAGAAGTGGCAGAGAGGAGGAGGGATGGAGAAAGAATTAGAGAGAATATTAGTGAGAGAGTGAGAGACAAGGAGGGAGGGAGCGAGTGAGAGTGAAACGTAGAGGGAGAGAGAGTGAGAGAAGAGGGATGGAGAAAGAGCTAGAGAGAATATTAGTGAGAGACAAGGAGGGAGGGAGGGTGTGAGATGGTGGACGAGGGGAGAGATTGAGAGACAAGGAGGGAGGGAGGGAGTGAAATGTAGTGTGAGTAGAGGGGGAGAGAGAAGGAGGGATGGAGAGAGAGTAAGAGAGAATGTTAGTGAGAGACAAGGAGGGAGGACGGGAGTGAGATGGTGGGTGAGGGGAGAGAGTGTGAGACAAGGGAGGGAGGGAGGGAGTGAAACGTAGAGTGAGTAGAGGGAGAGAGAGTGAGAGAAGAGGGATGGAGAAAGAGCTAGAGAGAATATTAGTGAGAGACAAGGAGGAAGGGAGGGAGTGAAATGTAGAGTGAGTAGAGGGGGAGAGAGAAGGAGGGATGGAGAGAGAGTAAGAGAGAATGTTAGTGAGAGACAAGGAAGGAGGGAGGGAGTGAGATGGAGGGTGAGGGGAGAGAGTGTGAGACAAGGGAGGGAGGAAGGAGTGAAATGTAGAGTGAGTAGAGGGGGGAGAGAAGGAGGGATGGAGAGAGAGTAAGGAGAATGTTAGTGAGAGACAAGAAGGAGGGAGGAGTGAAATGTTTAGAGTGAGTAGAGGGGGAGAGAGAAGGAGGGATGGAGAGAGAGTAAGAGGAATGTTAGTGAGAGACAAGGAGGAAAGGAGGGAGTGAAATGTAGAGTGAGTAGAGGGGAGAGAGAAGGAGGGATGGAGAGAGAGAGGGAGAGAGAATGTAGTGAGAGCAAGGAGGAGGGAGGGGTGAGATGGGGGGAGGGGGAGAGAGTGAGAGAAAAGAGGGGAGGGAGGGAGTGAAATGTAGAGTGAGTAGAGGGGGGAGAGAGAAGGAGGGATGGAGAGAGAGTAAGAGAGAATGTTAGTGAGAGACAAGGAAGGAGGGAGGGAGTGAAATGTAGAGTGAGTAGAGGGGGAGAGAGAAGGAGGGATGGAGAGAGAGTAAGAGGGAATGTTAGTGAGAGGACAAGGAGGAAGGGAGGGAGTGAAATGTAGAGTGAGTAGAGGGGGAGAGAGAAGGAGGGATGGAGAGAGAGTAAGAGAGAATGTTAGTGAGAGACAAGGAAGGGAGGGAGGGGGAGTGAGAGGTGCAGGGGAGAGATTGAGAGACAAGAGGGAGGGAGGGAGTGAATTAGAGGTGAGTAGAGGGGGGAGAGAGAAGGAGGGATGGAGAGAGAGTAAGAGAGAATTTAGTGAGAGAACAAGGAAGGAGGGAGGGAGTGAGATGGGGTGAGGGGAGAGAGGTGAGAAAGGGAGGGAGGAAGGGAGTGAAAGTAGAAGGAGTGAGAGGGAGGAGGAGGGAGTGAGAGAAGAGGGTGGAGGAAGAGTAGAGAGAATTAGTGAGAGACAAGGAGGGAGGGAGGGAGTGAAATGTAGAGTGAGTAGAGGGGAGAGAGAAGGAGGGATGGAGAGAGAGTAAGAGAGAATGTTAGTGAGAGACAAGGAAGGAGGGAGGGAGTGAGATGGAGGGTGAGGGGAGAGAGTGTGAGACAAGGGAGGGAGGAAGGGAGTGAAATGTAGAGTGAGTAGAGGGGGAGAGAGAAGGAGGGATGGAGAGAGAGTAAGAGAGAATGTTAGTGAGAGACAAGGAAGGAGGGAGGGAGTGAAATGGTAGGGAGGGTTGAGGGGGGTAAAGGAGGGGGGGGAGAGAGAAGGAGGGATGGAGAGAGAGTAAGAGAGAATGTTAGTGGGAGGAGACAAGGAGGAAGGGAGGGAGTGAAATGTAGAGTGAGTAGAGGGGGAGAGAGAAGGAGGGATGGAGGAAAGAGTAAGAGAGAATGTTAGTGAGAGACAAGGAAGGAAGGGAGGGAGTGAAGAGTGGTGGGGGGGGAGAGAGTGGAGAGAAAAGAAGGGGAGGGAGGGAGGGGATGAATGGTAGAGTGAGGTTAGAGGAGGGGAGAGAGGAAGGAGGGTGGAGAAGAGAGAGTAAGAGAGAATGTTAGTGAGAGGACAAGGAAGGAGGGAGGGAGTGAATGGGGGTGAGGGGAGAGAGTGTGAGACAAGGGAGGGAGGAAGGGAGTAAAACGTGAGTGAGTAGAGGGAGGGAGAGAGGTGAGAGAAGAGGGAATGGAGAAAGAGCTAGAGAGAATATTAGTGAGAGACAAGGAGGAAGGGAGGGAGTGAAATGTAGAGTGAGTAGAGGGGGAGAGAGAAGGAGGGATGGAGAGAGAGTAAGAGAGAATGTTAGTGAGAGACAAGGAAGGAGGGAGGGGGAGTGAGAGGGAGGGTGAGGGGAGAGAGTGTGAGACAAGGGGGGAGGAAGGAGTGAAACGTAGAGTGAGTAGAGGGTGAGAGAGTGAGAGAAGAGGGATGGAGAGAGAGTAAGAGAGAATGTTAGTGAGAGACAAGGAGGAAGGGAGGGAGTGAAATGTAGAGTGAGTAGAGGGGGAGAGAGAAGGAGGGATGGAGAGAGAGTAAGAGAGAATGTTAGTGAGAGACAAGGAAGGAGGGAGGGAGTGAAATGTAGAGTGAGTAGAGGGGGAGAGAGAAGGAGGGATGGAGAGAGAGTAAGAGAGAATGTTAGTGAGAGACAAGGAAGGAGGGAGGGAGTGAGATGGAGGGTGAGGGGAGAGAGTGTGAGACAAGGGAGGGAGGAAGGGAGTGAAACGTAGAGTGAGTAGAGGGTGAGAGAGTGAGAGAAGAGGGATGGAGAGAGAGTAAGAGAGAATGTTAGTGAGAGACAAGGAAGGAGGGAGGGAGTGAGATGGTGGGCTGAGGGGGAGAGAGGAGAGACAAAGAGGGAGGGAGGGAGTGAAATGTAGAGTGAGTAGAGGGGGAGAGAGAAGGAGGGATGGAGAGAGAGTAAGAGAGAATGTTAGTGAGAGACAAGGAAGGAGGGAGGGAGTGAGAGGGAGGGTGAGGGGAGAGAGTGTGAGACAAGGGAGGGAGGAAGGGAGTGAAACGTAGAGTGAGTAGAGGGAGAGAGAGTGAGAGAAGAGGGATGGAGAGAGAGTAAGAGAGAATGTTAGTGAGAGACAAGGAAGGAGGGAGGGAGTGAGATGGTGGGTGAGGGGGAGAGAGGAGAGACGAGGGAGGGAGGAAGGGAGTGAAATGTAGAGGGGGAGAGAGAAGGAGGGCACACTAGTGGTAGCGCATAATGCTGACTTGCCGTTGCGGCTACAACGTGCTTGGTCTGCCTTTCTCTTTTCTCCTGAAGACGGATTACCCGAAAATTTGAGTATGTAAATGTGTTTTCTTACTCTGTGTGTTGCTCTTCTTGAATTTTGAACTCGTGTATATATACTATATATATTATTATCAGTTCGGTTTTTTGACTATGACGAAAACCGCTTGTTACGGTTGAAAGATCTTAGTCTTGTTTTCCCATTTTCTTATTGTGGTTTGGTAATTGATTGTTATTTCACGTGTTTATGTGAAATCTTTTTATATTACTATATATATATAATTATTGATAAAAGTATCGACCGTGGAATAGAAACAAAACTAAGGTTTATCGGGACTCGTTAAGTTCTTCAGGTTCAAATTAAACTCTCATTGCCAACGTTTCGGTCTTTATTTCATCTGCCTATTAAAAAGGTTTTAAATAAAGACCGAAACGTTGGCAATGATAGTTTAATTTGAACCTGAAGAACTGACCCAATAAACCTTACTTTTGTATATATATATATATATATATATACTTGATTATCTAATAAAAGAAAAATTAATTGCATTCTGTTTCAAGTTACGATTGAAGAACAATTTATTTTCAAATTTATTTTGTTTCCTATAAAAAAAAGTAAAAGTTAATATTTTTAGTGTCAATTATTAATCCTCTTGAAATAATAATTGGCCGTACAATACGTGATTCTAAACTGGAAATATAAATTCATAATAAATGTTTTTATTCGAATTGAAGGACCCACTTCAAACTAACTGTGTTTTTTTCACCCTCTTTAAAACAAATTTCTCGCTTCATTTTTTTTTTTCATTATAATATCGAAGTAATTGAAATATTTGTATTTCTATCAAACGTATTCAGTTTTAAATCCAATTAAATTGTCCAATAGAATTAAAATAAATTGGTATTTCCATAAATACCACTTTATACTGTTTTGCTCTTAAAACCGTTGGCATTTCAAAATTATTAAACTACCCCCCCCCCTCCCTTATTTAATTAAATTTTAAATCTAATATGTATTTTCTCTGATTATTACTATATATAAACTTTAATATTGGAAATACGATCCAAACTCCAGTAAACAAACTCAAATTTGAAGAAGAGTGACACACTTACAAAATCAAATAGTCATTAATTTGTTTTTAGTAGGGTTAATTCTAGAGTGAGATAAAGGTAACCCTACCGTTGATTGGTCTCGATTTTTTCTTTTTTGTAATAAAAACAAATTTTCCGAAAATTTGAATTAGTAAATGTGTTTTTTTTTAATGTTTAAACCGGTTCTGTTTTGGTATTATTGCGCATACCCTGCTTCTTCAGCAATATCGCGAGTAATAATAGAACAGACTGATGCCTATTTAACGTGAAAGCTCTTTCGCCATATCTCGGGGGGCACTAAGCCCTAGCCGAGGATAGAGGCAATGCCAGCCTCCGAGATTCGCCCGAGGTGGACCACGCGGAGTTTAAACCGATCCCCTAGGGGGTTAAAAACGTCAACCCTTTACGGTTATTTTGTTTGATCGGTTTCTCGCATGAATGAATTAAGGAATACAGTGGGTATCGAACACTAGATCTACCACTTCAGAGGTGAGCACGTAACCCATTGGGCTACATAACTCCTTATTACCGTCTTTTTCCGAAAATAAGACACTGTCTTACTTCTTTTTTAGGTCAAAATCCGTGCTAGGGCTTATTCTTGGGGGAGGGCTTCAAGTAAATTAAGTAGATTTACATATTTTTGTTTAATATTTATTTTTATACAGAAATTTAAATTTATTCGATTATAGTCATGTCATCTTCTGGAAGTTCGTCATAAATTATCAAAATTTTGAATTCAGTTCTGATTTTCCTCCAAATCTATTTCCTGTAGAATCATTGGTCTGAATCTCACATGTTTTGCAATATAGCTGTGGTTAAATTAGTACTATTTGTCTAAGTAGCCTCCTTGAAACGAACTTTAGAGGTAAACAAGGAATTTCTTGGAATATTTTTTTTTTCAAAGAGTTCTCCGAAATATTACGACAGCTAGAGATACCTACTACATTCAACAGCAATTTATTATTAGATTATCTTAACTAGAGCGTATTTTCAGGGAAGGGCCTATAGTCCAAAACGTCTCGAAAATCACGCTAGGACTTATTTTCGGGGGATGTCTGATTTTCGAAAAATGCTGAAATGAAATTGGGAATCTGTCAGTAGTGTTAGGTTGAAATCAGACTGTACGTCTATGAGTAATGTTAATGTAAGCTTATGTAAGTGGTATTGGAGGTCCAGGTTAGCTGAGTGGTTAACGTACTCGTCTCTGGGCTGGTACTCCGAGGTTCGATCCCCACCTGGCCCTCGATTTATTCACGCTAGAAGTGAATAAATCTGAGCACGTCGTTAAGACATCGGTCCCAAGCCTGTACGAGAATATAGCCTTCGTCCTGTGAGAAGGTGTGTTATAGCGACAGGCTTTGGGAATCAGGGAATACATGCCTTATGCTTGGACAATGTTCCCTTCGTCTTACGAGAAGTTATGATATAGCGACAGGCTATGGGAATCGGGGAATATATACCTTACGCTTGGACAATGTTCCCTTCGTCTTATGAGAAGTTATGATATAGCGACAGGCTTTGGGAATCAGGGAATACATGCCTTACGCTTGGACAATGTTCCAAGAGAAGTTATGATATAGCGACAGGCTTTGAGAGTCAGGGAATACATGCCTTACGCTTGGACAATGTTCCCTTCGTCTTACGAGAAGTTATGATATAGCGACAGGCTTTGGGAATCAGGGAATACATGCCTTACGCTTGGACAATGTTCCAAGAGAAGTTATGATATAGCGACAGGCTTTGAGAGTCAGGGAATACATGCCTTACGCTTGGACAATGTTCCAAGAGAAGTTATGATATAGCGACAGGCTTTGACAGTCAGGGAATACATGCCTTACGCTTGGACAATGTTCCCTTCGTCTTGCGAGAAGTTATGATATAGCGACAGGCTTTGGGAATCAGGGAATACATGCCTTACGCTTGGACAATGTTCCAAGAGAAGTTATGATATAGCGACAGGCTTTGGGAATCAAGGATTACATGCCTTACGCTTGGACAATGTTCCCTTCGTCTTACGAGAAGTTATGATATAGCGACAGGCTTTGAGAGTCAGGCAATACATTTCTTGCCATTTACCAACTGCCTTAAGTTTATTAAAAACACATTCTATCCCTCCTCCCCCCCACCCGTCCTTTCTGCTGTCTCATTTCAATATATGTGTAAACTCTTTCAAGCCCATATGACAGTACAACAATAACAACTCGCAAAGTATCTCCTTAATGTATGGCGTGAGGAGTGGGGGGTTGGGAGTGGGGATAGAGGGGAGGTCATGAACGTGACGGAAATCCAAAAACTTTTTAATTACAGACCCTCTGACTGCCGGCATTAACAGTGGAATATTTAACTTTAGAAAAATCACCATCACGATTAACACACCACGTCAAATACAGGGAAAAAAAAATACAAACCCCAAAGAAGATTTGGTCTCGATAAAAAAAAAAGTCATCATTCTAGACTTTCTCTATCCACTAGTTATACTGTATTCTAATAATTTATTTAAAACAAATGTATAGCTAAAAGAAACATAACAAAAAAACAAAGAAATAACGTTTTGGGGGACTTCAAGAATTTTGTATGTTTCCATAAAAAAAAAAAAAAAAAAAAAAAAGAATTTTAATATGATATTAACAACGAAAAAACTAGAACAGTTTTTTTTCCCAATACTTTTATATATATATATATATATATATATATATAGTTCAATATAGACAAAGAAACATAGAGAAATCAAAAGAAAACACTTACAGTCTCTAATTTTCGGTTTGAACCGTCTTCAGGAGAGATAAGAGAGGGAAATCAAGCGCACTGGTTCAGAGACGGTCTCCAACCGTTTCCCTCTCTTATCTCTCCTGAAGACGGTTCAAACCGAAAATTAGAGACTGTAAGTGTGTTCTTTTGATTTCTCTATGTTTCTTTGTCTATATTGAACTATATTTGTCCGTTTTGGATCGTATTTCCAACGAAAAAGTATATATATATATATATATATATACCATGATAAACGAAAAACGGTCCGGCAGGACAGATTATAATTAAAATAAGCAGTGACACATAAACTGAAACATAACAAAGACTCACTTTTCAATATTTCGACCGTAATGGCGGTCGAAATATTGAAAAGTGAGTCTTTGTTATGTTTCAGTTTATGTGTCACTGCTTATTTTAATTATATATATATATATTGTTGAAATGTACCGCAGCTTCGGCATTATCGACTTTCAAAAAAAGTTGTTCGAGTCGACTTCAAGAATTACGTCTCTACAAAAAAAGAAGAAGTTTAATATGATATTAACAACTAAAAAAATTTAAAAACATCAAAGTGAATTATTTGAAATTTATTACAAAGCTGACAGATGTGAATATTGTTTTAGATGTTAACCTGAAGAAGAACTTAAGTTTCGAAACGCGTTAGTTTTATATTAAACTTTTTTTTTTGTGTGTGGAGACGTAATTCTTCAGGTCTCTTTATATGATTCAATACTTACGCAATAGACAGGTTGCACAGGTAATGAATTAGAATAACATTCAAGTAACGATCTCAGGACCCTTTGTATTCCGTACTGACTTATATCTGGCTAGTATTTAGTATGACTATGCAACAGTACTCTCTCTCTCTCTCTCTCTCTCTCTCTCTCTCTTCTATATATATATATATATATATATATATATATATATTTTATATATATATATATTTTTTTTATATATTTTATAATATTTTTATAATTTTTTTTTATAATATTTTTAATATGTTTTTATATATATATATATATATATATATATATATATATTTAATATATATATATGTATATATCAATGATCAAACCACAATAAGAAAATGGGAAAACAAGACTAAGATCTTTCAAACGTAATAAGTGGTCTTCGTCAGAGTCAAAAACCCAACTGACTCTGACGAAGACCGCTTGTTACGGTTGACAGATCTTAGTCTTGTTTTCCCATTTTATTATTGTGGTTTGATCATTGATTGTTGTTTCACGTGTTTATGTGAAATCTGTATATATATATATATATATATATATATATATATATATATATATATATATATATTTGTAAATTTGGGGAGCAATCCTTTTATATATGTTTTGTTGAATGACCTTTGTACTGTGGCATGAATAAATTGCATTGTCCATCTTTCAAGTTTTCTCACCTCTGTTTTAAATCTTTCTGGTAGTAAGTACACTAGTTCTCCAAATGATTTATTATTTATAACTGACATGTTTCGGTCTCCTAGACCATCTTCAGAGGGAATCATATTTACTCGTATAAAAACTTATTCCTACTAAGTTATACGAAGTCCGCGTATTACGGTTGAATGATCTTAGTTGTTTTTTCTCATTTCTTATTGTGGTTTGGTCGTTTATGTGTGTGTGTGTGTGTGTGTGTGTGTGTGTGTGTGTGTGTGTGTGTTGTGTAAGTGTGTGTGTGTGTGTTCGTATGTATGTATGTGTTATATTATATTATTTAAAATTAAGAAATTGGTCAGTCACCGATAGAACAATTTTTTTATTGATTATTTTATTTTATTTTATGACAACTACTCATAGAGGGGATAATAAGTAATAGTTCTGCATCAAAAGTCAAATGAAGTAAAAGAGAAACTACCTATTCGTAGTACTACATATAAATTGTTCTGTTAATGTGTACTTATCAGTTATTATTCTTGAGCAGATCTTGGAACTAATACAGGTAAAAGTAAAAAATAAAACAATAAAAGAAAAATAAACCTTACTACAGCTGACATTTTGAGAATTAGTTTGATGATACACTGTATCATCAAATATCATCAGGATATAGAGATACAGTAAGCCCTCACTTTTCGCGGATAATGGGGACCGAAGACATCCGCGAATAATGGATGCGAATTTATAAAAGCCTCTAAAGCTGAAACGACGACCTTTCCAACATAGAGAGAATCCTGACCTTACTGAATACTGTACTGTGATGTAAATAAAAATAAAAAACAAAAAGAAAAAAATAAGAAATAATTATTAAAAAAAAATTACGTCTTTACCGACCATAAGAGAGAAATAGAGAGAATTATACCCTTAATGTATTGTATGGTACAGTAAATAATAATGCAAGTAAATAAAATAAAAAAATTCGTAACTTTCTTTTATTTCAATTTATAGATGAAAAGGTCTATTTTTTACCTTTATTTTTATATATTTTTATTATCTCTTGTTACAATTGATTATGTTTTTCATTAATTTTTAGTCTTTTTTGAATATTTTTTAATAGCTTTTATCAACCTTTAATTTAATGCTGTAGAATATATTTTGTCCCAGCAAGTCGCTGGTTGTTTGATATCTTTCTCGATCGTACAAGAAGAATCCTGTATATTTTCTTCTCTAATACTAACTACTGTACTTTTTCATAACGGGTTGTATTTTTTTTTATTTTTTTACTGTAGTTACAGTTGAATATTTTTTTTTTAATTTTTAATTGAACATTTCAGGACCCCGCAAAACACTGAACTCGCAAAAACTGAACCGTGAACTAGCGAGGGATTACTGTATATCTATATTTGCCAATCAAAATGAGTGATTTTTGCGCAGGTCCTGCCTGGTGACAGCGAAAGGAAGAATCAAAGTATCAAATCTGAGAATAGTGCCGTCTATTTTAATTTATAATTGACCATTTCAGGACCACGCGAAACACTGAACCCGCGCAAACTGAACCGCGAACTAGTGAGGGTTTATTGCATAGGGTATACATATATCTCTATAGTATATATGTATAGGGTACATATATATGTATATATATATATATATATATATATATATACATATATATGTACCCTATACATATATATATACATATATGCAGATGAATCACAATAAACACGTGATACAATCAATGAAAACAAACCACAAGGAAAAAAAAGAAAACAGATAGAAAAAATGCTCTGAGGCCTTTCAATTTATGTCATCAGAGAGCAAACAAGGTAAGAACTAGAAGGTAACATCAAAGGTGTGTACAAGGAAGGTAACTGAAACTGAAGGTAACAGTTACCTTCCTTGTACACACCTTTGATGTTACCTTCTAGTTCTTACCTTGTTTGCTCTCTGATGACATAAATTGAAAGGCCTCAGAGCATTTTTTCTATCTGTTTTCTTTTTTTTCCTTGTGGTTTGTTTTCATATATACATATATATATATATATATATATATATATATATATATATATATATATATATATATATATATATTATCACAAGGAGATTTGCATACATCTCAAGCCAAGCCAATCTGACTTGTTCAAACATGGGATGTTGAGTTGACCATAATGATGTGTTATCCACACTATTGAACCACTTTAATAGTTTTTTTTATTTTTATAATAAAAAAAATAAAATAAATTTATTCTATCTTAAGTTAAAATGGTGGGAAATCGGGAGTTATTTATCTCATGGGAGGGTAAGACTCTCGCAGCGTAATGCCTGCTATGACCAAGCGATCGATTCAAACATTAAACATTAATTGTTTCAAATTTAATAGTTAGAAAAGTTACTTTTGGATTATTTATTATTAAAGGAGTTTGATTATTTTTGAGCAAAGCTTGTTTCAGGTAGGTTATTGTATTGTAGGACTAAATGAAAACGATAAATTCAGATTAAATAGCTGAAATGAGTAAATTAGATTTATTATGCTTATAGTGTTTCACGTTTAAAGCTTTTAAGTTTATATGCGTGTGTGTTGGTATTTAAGGATCAATATTACTATATAGTTTATCTAACAGATTCAATAATATACTCAATACCAATATATATACACAATATATATTCATACCTTTTGATAGAATAGGTGTGTTCTTTAATCGGGATTCGGTCAATTTTCTGAAATAAAAAATCAATCTCTCGTTCCCGACGTTTCGGTTTTGTCCGGTTAACATTATTGTTCCTTTAAATCATGTAAATTTCATTTTCTTAGTTAAAAAATTCTTACTTCTGCCTATGAAAAAGGTTTTTAAAAAAAAAACCCAAATGTCGGCAATCGGCAACATTGAGTTTGATTTTTTTATCTTAGAAAATTGACCGAATCCCGATTAGAGAACATACCTATATAGCTTATCCTTGAGACTGTCTTCGATGTGTCAATGAGTTAAAATCTTGAAAACTTTACTAAAGGCGATGTTTGAGTGATGTTTGAGGAAAATATTTAAACCAAATAATTAAACCAATGGTAAATATTTAAACCAATAGTGAAAATATTTAAACCAAATAATTTAACCAATGGTGAAAATATTTAAACTAAATAATTAAACCTATGGAAAATATTTAAGCCAATGGTGAAAATATTTAAACCAAGCTTCGCCGAGCCACGTATTTCTCTTTTACCGATTACCTTTAGCACTGGGTTACAGAAAATAATTAATATGTTACTGTCAAAATAATTACTAAAAGAATGAGGAACTATAAAGATTGGATTCTTGAGGATTTCTCAAAAAAAAAGATTTTCTGAAAATAGAAACTGTACTGTAACGCCCCTTTGTCGAATATAATTCTGAAAAAAATTATCATCCCAGCCTCCAGATAATGTTCTATTTTTAGGTATAGTTTCATTTTGATCCGTCCAACAGGACGGACATTCAATGTGAGAAGCTTGTATCGCTCTCACAAGCTTTGAGATTGAATTATAAGTCAAAATTTTTACATTTTATTGAAAAAAAAAATTGCTCAAACTTTTTTTTTATGTATTCTTTCTAACGATTCTTTAGACCAAAAATCCTCAAGAAACCCATCTTCGAACTTTAAGAATCAGTGGTCGAGAAGCTATATATCAATATAAAATAAATTATATGCTAAAATTAATAAAAATTAAGTATTTTATTCTTCAGTTCTTCACCTCTTAGTTTATTTTTCTTACTTCTCTTGTACCGGGCACGCATGTGACAACAGTAGGTCATTTGATACTGAGATTTCGTCAAACTGGTAGTGTTCTAGACAAAACACGAAGTCGTCCTTCAAGAGTGTCTGATAAAATAACATTTATATAATCCAAACTTGTATTAAATGTTTTGGTCCGAGACTTACGGCCCACCCTATATATATATATATATATAATATATATTATATATATATATATATATATATGAGTTTACATCGGCCAGTGGACGCATTTACGTCTCCGTTCCTTCATTCTTTTTCCTTTTATTTTCTTTCTTTCTACTCTCCTGAAGACGGCAAGACGCCGAAATTATCGAGATTCGTGAGTGTTCGTCCTTTTTCTTGTGTTCTCTAGCTGTAACTTTAATTATATATATATACTAGCAAACGTACCCGTCTTTGACGGAATCAAAAATTCTATTATACTTGGTATTCCAAAATATCAATTATAGTATTATACTAATACTACAATTAGAAGTTATAGAATAGTAGAAAATACCATTATTAGTACAGTGCTAAAAAAAAGCCTCTGTATACAAAGATTAGATTTTAAGTTAGACATACACAAATCTACAATCAATGTTTCAGCTTTATATGTCTTATGGTAGCAATATTTTGTGGACAAACCGACAGACAGAAATTATTCTAAGGGTACATGTGGCTACTCTGAAGTATGAAACGTAAAGAAAACTTGAAATGAGTTAGTTCTAATTAACGTGCTCTCAGTCAAAAGCTAGCACGCAAGCCACTGGGCTACTCTGGTTCCATACCTTACTTTATTACCAGTGTTTATATTACGCAAATATTAAATTAAAAAAAAAATTTTTGTTGTGTTTATTTATAATACATTTGCACTACTGTCATCGGCGAGCAAGCAAGCTACTGGCAACCCTGGCTAGATCCCTTTACTTTATTACCATCTTTTATATTATCCACATTTTAAATTCAAAAAAATATTTGTTTGTTACATTTATTTATAATACACTAGCAAATGTACCCGTCTTTGACGGAATCAAAAATTCTATTATACTTGGTATTCCAACATATCAATTATAGTATTATACTAATACTATAATTAGAAATTATAGAATAGTAGAAAACACCATTATTAGTACAGTGTTAAACAAATGCCTCTGTATACACTACATTAGCTGTCTGTCCTTCAGGTTCATGGAAGAACAATCAGTTGAAACCTCTGACTATTGAGCAAGTAAACTACAGTTGACCATGTGAGAAAAACTTGGTTTCGCTAACTTGAATTCCTGCGTTAGATAAAGTCTCCCTTTGCGACTTAGTTAACGTCATTGCGAAATAGACTCTGAGGGGACCTTGCAATCATTTGAATGGAAACAGACAGTGGTTCGGAAGACTCCCCAATACCACATCCAGTCATTATGTCCGCCTCTATGGCATATCTGTGTAGAGCACGAACTCAGAGTCGTGTCCCGTTGCACAGTTTTTGGGTCACTCATGTTTCGTAACATGAAATTTGTTACTGCTATAAATTGCAGCATCATTGGTGCTCCTACTTTAAGTTTTTACTCATGAGCAGGCAGTCCAGGAGAAATAAATTCAGAGTCAAGAAATTCAATTAGATAATGAACTGCTTCTTCATCACTAATCCAATCTCTTTACTGACTTGTAAGTTCTTTCCTCGGCTTCATATAGCGTAAGAACTTGTTTGTTGATTTCTCATGCCTGTTCATATTAAGGGCTGAGAATTGCTCGTTTACAAAACATTTATTCTCAATAGATAGTACATCCTTAACTCTGTGAAACACCATTTCAATGATGTCAAATACGCAATATATTCATGTGCTCAATTGAAATTAAAATCAACTAACAATACCTACTTGCCACACCTGTGTATTTTCAAAACAAACTTGTCTGTGAAGTTAGGAAAATACAGCTAAAAGCCCCATAACTTCGCTTCTGTACTGAATTAATAATCTATTTAGAGCCCATATTTTAAGTTAGGCACACACAAATCCAGTGTCAATGTTTCAGCTCGCTATGTCTTATGGTGGCTGAGTTTACTTGTGACAAACATTTTTGCGTTAAACGTCCATAACTTCACTTCTACGTTGAATTTCCAATCAATTCATAGCCTATATTTTAAGTTAGACCTACACAAATCTACTGTAAAAGTTTCAGCTTTATATGTCTTATGGTAGCTGAGTTTACCTGTGACAAAGTTTTGCGGACAAACCGACAAACCGACAAACCGACAGAAATTTTTCTAAGGGTGGATTCGGTTTCTCCAATGTATGAAACGTAAAGAAAACTTGAAATGAGTCAGTTCTAAGCAATGTACAGACAAAATCATTATTTTATTTATAAAGATATATACATTTTCGTTGGAAATACGATCCAAAACGGACAAATTTAGTTCAATAGAGACAGAAAAACATAGAGAAATCTAAAGAACACAGTTACAGTCTCTAATTTTCGGTTTGAACAGTCTTCAGGAGAGATAAGAGAGGGAAACCAAGCGCACTGGTTGGAGACCCAAAATTCAAATTCGGTTCAAACCGAAAATTAGAGACTGTAAGTGTGTTCTTTTGATTTCTCTATGTTTCTTTTTCTATATTGAACTATATAATATATATATATATATATATATATATATATATGCGGTCTTCGTCAGAGTCAAAAACCCAACTAAAAGATCTTAGTCTTGTTTTCCCATTTCTTATTGTGGTTTGATCATTGATTGTTATTTCACGTGTTTATCTGAAATCTTTATATATATATATATTCTTTTTTGATGAAAATATGATTAGAAAGGGACAAATAAAGTTCAATCTTGATAAAGAATCATAGAGAAATTAAAAGACACATTTACAGGCTCTAATTTTTGGTTTTCAGGAGAGATAAGAGAGTTAAACAAGGATCCCTCCTTGAAATCCTAACATATGAGTTAGGCAAACTTTAGGTCTGCCAGGGCAGAATGTTGATTGTGTGATATTAGAAAAGGTCAAAGTTCGTCCTATGTATGTTCTCTTCTGAGACTGCCACTGCAAACCTAACCTATCCTGTTCAGTTTCCAATTAAAATTATCAATAAATTGAAATTTGTTTAAATTCGCTTTCGGGGTTTTTACACTTTTATTTACATTCAAATAAAGATCTTCTTTTTTTTTTTTTTTCTTTTAAAATCCTTTATAAACTTCCCTCCTTCAATTATTAATGGATTTCCAAAGTTCAATAATTAAATATTAAATATTTTTCCTTAAAACTCCTTCTTAATTCTTTACTAACGATAATTCCCTACCTCCTTCTTTCACCCTTCTTTCCTAATAAAAAATAAAAAAAAAAGAAAATACCTTTTATTAAATTCCCGTAGCAACAAACTTAATTAATTAACCTATATTTAAAGAGAAAAAAAGAAATATGTATCTACATTACTAGTAAAATAATTAACATTTTTTTAAATTCATTTCCTGGGGTTTATACTGATTTTTAATTATAATATAAATTATTATTTATTTTTTTTTAAATATATCATATCTTTTATTTGTTATTATAAAAAAAAAATCTGGAGTGGCCTACACTCAACTTTACTATAAGTAAACGTAATATGATACATCATGGGTATATTTATTTATTTGTTGAGGGTGATTATAGTACTGCGTCCTAAGAACTACTGTACTTTCCCCCCTTCTGTACTATAGTACCCTAGTTAGCTTCAACGCCTCCAAGAAGCTCAGCACTTCATGGGTATATAATATATTATGTTCTATGTAGGCATAATATAAATAAATGTCTAAATGGGAGATGTTTATTAGTCTTTCATTCCTGGAGCTAGTACAGAGTGATTGATCGACCTTTCAATAAATAAGCTTATTTTTAAATATCACACCACTGATGCATATAATATTCGTATAATTACAGCAGTAATAACATTTTTAAAAACTGAAATGTAGATTTTGTGTTACGAAATAATATCTTACAGAAGAACATGGCTTTTGTTCCAATAGCCGGTGGATCTCTTACATATTTTACCTGACCTCCTTCTACATTGAATATTTAAGACAAAGTTTCCCATTTAAATCTTGAAAATATTCCTATTTTTTGTTACAAAAAATGTCAGAAACATTTTCTTAGAGATTGTTTCACTAAGAAAGAGAAAGAAATAAGAAAGAATGAAGATATAAGAAAAAATATCTTATTAAGTTAATTTTTAATTTAAGATGTATAATAATTACAGTTATTATTCTTCAAAGAATCAATTCAGATTTTATGTTTCACATTTTTGGTCTTTTATAGAATTATTATTATACTTTTCTTTCTCTTTGTCAAAAAAATCAAAAAATGGAAGCATTCCCAATATTTAGAATATTAGAGTCTTTCGAATTTATGAAAAAAAAATTTTAAAGTATAAAAAAAAAATTTATTAGAATATTAAATGGATTACCAAGTTGATAACTCTATTTATTTTATATCTTTATTTATACATTTTGTCCGTTGGTAAAAGCAGTTGCTTTCCCGTTGCTACTCATGCCGGTTCTCACGGACTCAGTTTTAATGACTGTTTCCGTGTACAGGTCCTGAGGCAGATTGAACAGACTAATTCGAAAGTCACTCTGAGAGCTTCAGAAGAAGCATTTATTAATCTTCCCTAATAGATCTGCTCCTGGGATAACCTCAATCCTTAATTATTTCTTATTTAATCTTTTGTTTGTTTTCAAGATACTAATGAGTTGGTCTATGATACAGCTGAGTAGTGTTTGTTTTCAGGATACATTTGGTGTTGGTCTATTGTGTAGCTGAATGGTGTTTGTTTTCAGGATGCATTTGGTGTTGGGCTATTGTGTAGCTGAATAGTGTTTGTTTTCAGGATGCATTTGGTGTTGGTCTATTGTGTAACTGAATAGTGTTTGTTTTCAAGATAATAATAATTGGTCTATGATGCAGCTGAATGGTGATTGTTTTCAAGATACGTTTGGTATTGGTCCATTCTGTAGCTGAATGGTGTTTGTTTTCAGGATGCATTTGGTGTTGGGCTATTGTGTAGCTGAATAGTGTTTGTTTTCAGGATGCATTTGGTATTGGTCTATTGTGTAACTGAATAGTGTTTGTTTTCAACATAATAATAATTGGTCTATGATGCAGCTGAATGGTGATTGTTTTCAAGATACGTTTGGTATTGGTCCATTGTGTAGCTGAGTAGTGTTTGTTTTCAAGATAATAATAATTGGTCTATGATGCAGCTGAATGGTGATTGTTTTCAAGATACGTTTGGTATTGGTCCATTGTGTAGCTGAGTAGTGTTTGTTTTCAAGATAATAATAATTGGTCTATGATGCAGCTGAATGTGATTGTTTTCAAGATACGTTTGGTATTGGTCCATTGTGTAGCTGAGTAGTGTTTGTTTTCAAGATAATAATAATTGGTCTATGATGCAGCTGAATGGTGATTGTTTTCAAGATACGTTTGGTATTGGTCCATTGTGTAGCTGAGTAGTGTTTGTTTTCAAGATAATAATAATTGGTCTATGATGCAGCTGAATGGTGATTGTTTTCAAGATACGTTTGGTATTGGTCAATTCTGTAGCTGAATGGTGTTTGTTTTCAGGATGCATTTGGTGTTGGGCTATTGTGTAGCTGAATAGTGTTTGTTTTCAGGATGCATTTGGTATTGGTCTATTGTGTAACTGAATAGTGTTTGTTTTCAACATAATAATAATTGGTCTATGATGCAGCTGAATGGTGATTGTTTTCAAGATACGTTTGGTATTGGTCCATTGTGTAGCTGAGTAGTGTTTGTTTTCAAGATAATAATAATTGGTCTATGATGCAGCTGAATGGTGATTGTTTTCAAGATACGTTTGGTATTGGTCCATTCTGTAGCTGAATGGTGTTTGTTTTCAGGATACATTTGGTGTTGGGCTATTGTGTAGCTGAATGGTGTTTGTTTTCAGGATGCATTTGGTGTTGGGCTATTGTGTAGCTGAATAGTGTTTGTTTTCAGGATGCATTTGGTATTGGTCCATTGTGTAGCTGAATGGTGTTTGTTTTCAAGATAATAATAATTGGTCTATTGTGTAACTGAATAGTGTTTGTTTTCAAGATAATAATAATTGGTCTATGATGCAGCTGAATGGTGATTGTTTTCAAGATACGTTTGGTATTGGTCCATTCTGTAGCTGAATGGTGTTTGTTTTCAGGATACATTTGGTGTTGGGCTATTGTGTAGCTGAATGGTGTTTGTTTTCAGGATGCATTTGGTGTTGAGCTATTGTGCAGCTGAATAGTGTTTGTTTTCAGGATGCATTTGGTATTGGTCCATTGTGTAGCTGAATGGTGTTTGTTTTCAGGATGCATTTGGTGTTGGGCTATTGCGTAGCTGAATAGTGTTTGTTTTCAGGATGCATTTGGTGTTGGGCTATTGTGTAGCTGAATGGTGTTTGTTTTCAGGATGCATTTGGTGTTGGGCTATTGTGTAGCTGAATGGTGTTTGTTTTCAGGATGCATTTGGTGTTGGGCTATTGTGTAGCTGAATAGTGTTTGTTTTCAGGATGCATTTGGTGTTGGGCTATTGTGTAGCTGAATAGTGTTTGTTTTCAGGATGCATTTGGTTTTGGTCTATTGTGTAGCTGAATGGTGTTTGTTTTCAGGATACATTTGGTGTTGGTCTATTGTGTAGCTGAATGGTGTTTGTTTTCAGGATGCATTTGGTGTTGGTCTATTGTGTAGCTGAATGGTGTTTGTTTTCAGGATGCATTTGGTGTTGGGCTATTGTGTAGCTGAATAGTGTTTGTTTTCAGGATACATTTGGTATTGGTCCATTGTGTAGCTGAATGGTGTTTGTTTTCAAGATAATAATAATTGGTCTATGATGCAGCTGAATGGTGATTGTTTCAAGATACGTTTGGTATTGGTCCATTCTGTAGCTGAATGGTGTTTGTTTTCAGAATACGTATGGCATTGGTCCATTGTGTAGCTGAATAGTGTTAGTTTTCAAGATACTAATGAGTTGGTCTATGGTGCAGCTGAATGGTGTTTGTTTTCAGGATACGTATGGTGTTTGTCCATTGTATAGCTGAATAGTGTTTGTTTTCAGGATACGTTTGGTACTGGTCCATTGTGTAGCCAAATAGTGTTTGTTTTCAGGATAGGAATGGGTTGATCTATAATGCAGTTGAATGGTGTTTGTCCATTGTATAGCTGAATAGTGTTTGTTTTCAGGATACGTTTGGTACTGGTCCATTGTGTAGTCAAATAGTGTTTGTTTTCAGGATAGGAATGGGTTGATCTATGATGCAACTGAATAATGTCTGCTTTCAGGTACGAATGAGTTAGTCTATGATGCAGCTGAATGATGTTTGTTTTCAGGATATGAATGGGTTGATCTATGATGCAACTGAATAATGTCTGCTTTCAGGTACGAATGAGTTAGTCTATGATGCAGCTGAATGATGTTTGTTTTCAGGATATGAATGGGTTGATCTATGATGCAACTGACCAGTGTCTGTTTTCAGGTTACGAATGGGTTGGCTGGAGAAGGGACAACGAAGTGCTTGGAGGCAGACCTGTGGAGATTGTCTTCGAGTTTCAGACGTTGCGTAACTTCTCCGCCATGTACCTTCATACCAGCAACATGTTCTCCCACCAAGTCCAGGTATTTCATCTTTAACCTAATAATTTATTTTTTTTTAGTAATTTATTTCATAATTAATAATCTTTTATCAAAGTTACATAAAAAAAATTTTTGCAGAAAGAAAACATTTACAAGAAAGTCACTACTACATTTCTACCTGACTCGACGCAGTTAAAATATAGTTGTGATTTTTTAGTGATCTCTTGTATTTTCTTTCTGTAAATTTACTTTATTTACTTCGTAGCATGATTTTTCATTTAATTGCTTATATATATAAATATAAATATATATATATATATATATATAAATAGTGAGAGTTAATGAGATTAATTAAGCAGGAGGAAAGTGTAATTAAAGTGTTATGCCGTCACTATTTAACTAGGCCTATCTCAAGTAAGCAACTGACTTAATTACCTCGTCCCTGGGCCTTCATTAATGTCTAGCAAAGACACTTGGCTCCCGTCTAATAAGAAATTAACAATGACTGCCTTTAAAATCCAGAATAATCTTCTTTATAGTGGTAATGCTGCCCGTCATATTCACTATTGTCATCATTTTGATGAGTGATAATTACTCAGCAGATATCTGCGTTGATATCGACACCGTAAACAACAGTAATAATTGTATTAACATAGTCTGTTACAGATTTCATACAAAGATTATGACAATCATATAATTAATACATAGACGATTACAGTCATATCGGTCATTATCAGAGTCAAATACCAATGGAGATCAAATCTGGTGTTTGAAGGTTGATGTATGTAAAAGCGATAAATGAAATGCGATTCAGAAGGACTGATTACACTTAAAATAAACTGTGTCACGTATAAAGGAATTCAACAAAGAACTCACTTTTGAATATTTCATCCGTCATAACAGTCGAAATATTAGAAAGTGAGTCCTTTGTCACGGTCTTCTATGTGTCACAGCTTATTTTAAATATATATATATATATTACTCACTTCATAAACAGAAAGACGATGTGGTTTAAACTTCATATATAAATATATATAAATAAATAAATATATATAAATATATATATATATATATATATATATATTGTAAAAGACGAGCCAATCCCTGTTTACGTTATTACTTTGGGCACTTCTTATTGGTTGTGGGTGTTTATTCGTTGAACACGTTTCTCCTTAGCACACTCCGTCTGCTCGGCCGCCTCAGCCTTCACTCCGGAGAGGGCTCGCAGTCCCTACTTAATTTTCCAATAGGTTGGATGAAGGTCTTGGCGTCCTGGCTTGGAAGTGAACCTCGTCGAACTCGTGTTTACTATGGGCTTAGTGGATTTCATTAGATACTGTTGTTGGTGTTTTCTGTAAATTCTATTGATGTGGGTGTATGTAGACCTTTTCCCCGTCGGTTCTTAACACGCTTGGCTGCATCCGCCGTCCTTCCTGGAGAGGGCTCGCAGTCCCTACTTTAATTTCACAGAGGCAGGAATGGCATAGCGTCCTCACGCAGAAGAGTTCCTCGTAAGAATCTGTCCTGGCTATGGGCATTATGATTTGAAGTTGAAGTTGATGTTGTCGACCGAGTTTCGACGAGGTTCATTCCAAGCCAGGACGCCAAGACCTTCATCCAACTCTATTGGAAAATTAAGTAGGGACTGCGAGCCCTCTCCCGGAGTGAAGGCTGAGGCGGCCGAGCAGACGGAGTGTGCTAAGGAGAAACGTGGTCAACGAATAAACACCCACAACCAATAAGAAGTGCCCAAAGTAATACGTAACAGGGATTGCTCGTCTTTTACAATATCTAATCTGGCATTCAAACATATAATAACGCACAATCCAGCCAGGAACTACACCCACCAGCTTGAAATGACCGAGGAACGTCGAAACCGTCGCAACGACACGAGGAAGGCGCCACGCATTCTTCAAGAAAACACTGCAGTAAAGGGGTCTAATGACAAACGCCACACACACTCAACTTCAACTTCAAATCATAATGCCCATAGCCAGGACCAGATTCTTACGAGGAACTCTTCTGCGTGAGACGCCTATGCCATTCTGCCCTCTGTGAAATTAATGTAGGGACTGCGAGCCCTCTCCAGGAAGGACGGCGGATGCAGCCAAGCGTGTTAAGAAACCGACGGGAAAAGGTCTACATACACCCACATCAATAGAATTTACAGAAAACACCAACAACCAGTATCTAATGAAATCCACTAAGCCCATAGTAAACACCGAGTTCGACGAGGTTCACTTCCAAGCCAGACGCCAAGACCTTCATCCCAACTCTATTGGAAAATTAAGTAGGGACTAGCGAGCCCTCTCCGGATGAAGGCTGAGGCGGCCGAGCAGACGGAGTGTGCTAAGGAGAAACGTGTTCAACGAATAAACACCCACAACCAATAAGAAGTGCCCAAAGTAATACTAACAGGGATTGGCTCGTCTTTAACAATATCTAATCTGGCATTCAACATATAATATATATATATATATATATACGTTTCACGGTAAATCACAAACACAGAACTAAGGAACAAACACACTTACTGTTTCTAACTTTCGGTTGTACCGTCATCAGTTCAACCGAAAATTAGAGACAGTAAGTGTGTTTGTTCCTTATTCTGTGTTTGTGATTTACCGTGAAACGTTTGTTGTCCTTTTCGGTCATTTTCCTGTTTACTATATATATATATTATAATATATATATTATATATATATATATTATATAATCTAGAGGTTCAGAGCTTATTTTTCTTCATTCTGATTCATCTACGACATTGTCTCATATACATATCTAGGTTTTGCTGGTCTGAATACTGGCGGTGACTGAGTGTCCGCTTGGCGAGTAGCTGGTGGTTGATCACCTAGTAGCTGCAGTGTGCGTGAAACCCCCTGTGTTGACGATTAATTAATGGTTGTGCTTCATGATTTTCATGGCTTCATATATTTGCAGTCTGGCTGGATCATTAATTTTCTTTAAAATGAAGTTTTGAACAAGGTCCTGGCGGTGAGTTTTTTTCCATGTTCCTCGGAGGTGTGTCTAGCGATGGCTCCTGCTTGCAAGTGCATTGTCATCTCGTGAGAGTGTGGTCGATGTCATACCGATATATTTTGAATTGTCTAGAGCTCACAATTGACATCGACCACACTCTCACGACCACTGACAATGCACTTGCAAGTAGGAGCCATCGCTAGACACACCTCCGAGGACATGGAAGAAAACTCACCCGCCAGGACCTTTCAAACACCATCATTTTAAAGAAAATTAATGATCCAGCCCAACTGCAAATATATGAAGCCAAAAATCATGAAGCACAACCCATTAATTAATCGTCAACACACGGGGGTTTCACGCACACTGCAGCTACTAGGTGACCAACCACCAGCTACTCGCCAAGCCGACACTCAGTCACCGCCTAGTATTCAGGACCGCAACACCTAAGTATGTATATGAGACAAAATGTCGTAGGAAGAATCAGAATGAAGAAAAATAAGCTCTGACACCTCCTAGATTATATAAAGAAGAGTAAATAAATAATTATATATATAATTATATATATATATATATTCAGGTAACTGACCACAAATGATAGAAGATAATCGCTCTGAGGCCTTTCATTTTCATGTCGTCAGAGCGATTATCTTCAATCATTTGTGATGAGTTACCTGAATATTTATATCACCTGTTTGTGACAATTTTGTATGTATATTATATATATATATAAGGAATCCACAAAAAACACGTAAAATAACAATCAGTGTTCAAACCACAGTAAGAAATAGGGAAAACAAGACTAAGATCTTTCAATCGTAACAAGCGGTCTTCATCTTTTTTCTCATTTCTTATTGTGGTGTGAACATTTATATATATATATATGATTCGCACTACGTTCTTCGTCGTGGGGAGATCTCTCTCACTTCGCCCTCTCTTCTAGTCTACTCCTGATGATGAACAACAGTTCGAAATATTGAATTCTGTGTTTTTTTATTCTTTTTTCTGTGTCGTGCTTTGTGTAATTTAAAGTTATATATACATATATATAAAAAGATTTCACATTAGTCGGGTTTTAATTTAATTTAATTTTTTTTAATTTCAGTTGGGTTTTTGACTCTGACGAAGACCGCTTGTTACGGTTGAAAGATCTTAGTCTTGTTTTCCCATTTCTTATTGTGGTTTGATCATTGATATACATATATATATATATATGTCGTTATCAGCCTTTGGAGCGATTCACTTCTTTTCCTGAAGACGAGGACATCGAAATGTAGTAGTGAGTTCAGTGGTTTCCTTTCTATGTGTTCTTTTTTAAATTCTAGTTTATATATATATATATATTTTATTTATATATATATATATATATATATATATATATATATATATATAATTTCGTTGTGTAGTGAAGGCTGGAGAGTACTATGTTTTATATTTATTATTCTCTTGATAATGGACTTACTGCCTAATGATTCACTTATTTACAATAGTTCTTTATTCCTCTACTACTTTATCTGAGTTTCATGGCCGCAGCAGCCTTTACGTTTACATGCAGTTAAGAACTTGAAAATTGAAAGTTATTATAAGAAGAAAGCAGGAAATCAATGTTTCTACAAAACAATTGAGTGTATGATGCCGGCAAGTGATAAAACTTTTTTTTTTTTTGAGTAGAAGACTCTCTAATCGATTTGTTTAGAATTCGTGAAGGCATTATTCAAAGAAGGGCTTGTTAAGTTCACGCAAGCCCTCCCTTACTCGCTTTTTTACATACACCCGCCTTCCCTTTTAACAGACGTTTGTTAATATTTTTCACTTTTATTATGCGGTGATAAATGACCAGTTTCATCTGTTCGTGTGGTCGATAAAAGTGTTTCGTGTTTTTATAGTCTTTCTTTACAGCTTTTAATTCGTCGTTGACCTCTTTTTTTTTTTTTTTTTTTTATGATAAATATACTGCAGTAGTCTCAGGTATTCAAGAGAACTACGATTATTCAATACATTTTCAAGCTCTGTGATTATACTATGAAAGGCACGCGAGAACTTAAATCTGATATGCTTTTTAGAAATAATTCATTGTCTTCAGGCTGTTTCATTCATGTGTCTTGAATAAAAATAAACCGAAACTATAGATACAACCTCATTTCTTAATTATCTGTAAAAGTTGAATAAAATTTTGTTGAAGATTAATGTATTCAGTATGTAATTAGGAACTCATCATTTCTTATGAGTATTTCTTAAAAGAGAATACTTTATATAAAACAATCACTTCCACAAATACTACTACATTGTATATATATATATATATATATTCACTGATAAAACGAAATACGATCCAAACTGGACACAATACGAGTTCGAGATTAACAAAGAGCAACACTTGCCGTTGCGTCTACAACGTGCTTGGCCTCCCATTCTCTTTTCTCCTGAAGACGGATTACCCGAAAATTTGAGTCTGTGTGTTTCCCTATTTTGTGTGTTGCTCTTTGTTAATCTCGAACTCGTATATATATATATATATATATATTTATATATATATATATATATAAGGAGATTCCATATATTTACCCTGACCAAATTCCGAGAAGAAGAAAAAGTGTTTGTTAGTAATTTTGTGGTGAAGAAAACAGTACCGTATATATATAAATAAATTAATGATCAACAATAACTCTTGATATAATATATGAATTAAATACAACAATTAACAATATATTTAATTATTTTATATATTAATTAAATTAATATATATTGTTTATTGTGGTATTTAATTCATATATTATTTAATTTTATATATATATATATATATATAATATATATATATATATATATATAATCATTAAAGTACACAGCAGCCTCTGCGTTAACGACTTTTAAGTGGTCTGCTCCAATTTACGAACAGCTTTGCGGTGGGTAGTGTTAAAAGCCATATTAATTACCCAAGAGACATCTTAATTGGGCAATTGATATGGCTTTTAACACCAGCCCACCGCAAAGCTGTTCGTAAATTGGAGCAGACGCTTAAAAGTCGTTAACGCAGAGGCTGTTGTGTACTTTAATGAAACATGGTTTTCGTGAAGATTTGCTGCCATCTTACACAAATATATATAATTTATATATATATATTATATATATATAAATATATATATTGGTATAATAATACCATTTCACTTTGTGACATTACAGAGCAAACAAAGTAAGAAAAAAGAAGGTTTTTTTCTTAAAACATTCTTAAAATCAAAACCTTATATACATATAAGGTTATAAACATAAAAATTCTTATATATAGATATATATAACTTAAGGTAACATATAAAACAATTCACTGAAAGACTGACGATATTTTGACATTTGTCGTCTTCAGGCAGAAGTCGTGAACTTGCCTTTCAAGACCTTTTATTTTCTTTTAAGCAGGCTACTAGTTCTTTCATGTTCATGGACTGTGTTCAGCTGGAGCGTATCATCTTCTTTCGTGGTCTTCACGTTTCCACGAAAGATCACGTGAACGTGGTCTTTTATCTATTTCATCTACTTTTTAATAGATAAAATATTATTATCTATTAAAAATAATAAATAATATAATTATCTATTATTTCCTAATAGATACTAATCTCCCTGTTTTCTTCTACCACAATATATGTTTTGAAGAAGTTAAAATAATATTTGTTTTATTTAAATTGACTCTTTTTACAAAATGTTATTATTATTATTATTATTATTATTTGCAAAAATATTTATGATATATTGTTTTTATCTTCGATAAAAATATTTACACTAAAATAGAAATCTATCTAAAGAAAGAAGAAAAAACAAAATGGTTACAATAATATGGTTGAATCGTCCATGCGGAAGAAATGCAAAGAAGAACTCAACTGATTATTCTAGATTTCTTTGTGTGTGTGTGTCTAGGGGTTTGGGAGTTGTGTTGTGTGTGTGTGTGTGTGTGTGAGGGGGGGATTTCGCTGTTTGTCGCACCACCATGTTCCCTTCTTACAGCCATCTAATTGGAGCCCGTTGCCATTCTGAGACCCTGTTATCGAATCCTGAACGCACGAAAACACAACCAAATCCTTCTATTTTTTTCTTTATTTATTTTTTTTTTTTGCCAATATTGTATCAGTTTGCATATAACAAGATAGACTGAAACGGATTTATACATAAATATTTTTTTTTTATTCAAATAATAGAAGGACTTATGTGCACATTTCCTAAATATATATTTAATTGATGTTATCAAAAATTATATATAATTATATATATATATATATATATATAATTATATATATTTATATATATATTGGTATAAATAGGCGCAGTTTTTTTAAACAAGTATCATTAAAATTAACCGCAGTCTCGGCATTCACGATTTAAGATGAGAGATTCGATCCTACGAACTAACCTCCTGCTAACAGGGTTCAACTGAAAAAGGAGTTGGCCAAGTGACATATTAAATTAAAATTAAAATCACTTGGCCTTTCTTGAATTTCTTGTACTTTCAACTCTTTTATTCTTACCGCTTGTTTCTTGTTCATTATTGACCTTTGATCTTCTCTTTATATTAACCTGTACTATCCTTTTAATCTATTTATAGCAATGACTAAGCAGAGTCATCGATTTTAATTTAACATGTCACTTGGCCAACTTCTTTTCCAGTTGAACCCTGTTAGCAGGAAGTTAGTTCGTAGGATCGAATCTCTCAGTCTTAAGATCGTGAATGCCGAGACTGCGGTTAATTTTAATGATATATATATATATAAAGATTTCACATAAACACGTGAAATAACAATCAATGATCAAACCACAAAAAAAAAGAAATGGGAAAACAAGACTAAGATCTTTCAACCTTCAAGTAACAAAAGGTCTTCGTCAGAGTTGGGTTTTTGACTCTGACGAAAATATTGGTATATATAAATAAATACCAATAATTAACTTCACTATAAGTAAAATAACAAATCGATTTAAAAGTTTTGTCAGATTTACGGGTTTTCAGGTGTTTATCAACATGGGAATGATACATTACCGTACTTTATAACAGACCAGCTGATAACTTAAACTCACCATGAATATTTCATTAACAAAAACTACTGAAAAAATAATATTACACTATAATGACAGCAAATAAAGTTCAACTAATACGATAAAACAATATTTGTTTTATTTATTTGTGTTGGATGTATATTTGAAGGTTTGGCAGAACCCCATAGGGATACTTAAAAGACAAAGTCTACGCAATGAAACGTACAACAACGACTTAATTAAAAAGGGATCAATTGAACGTAAATACGTGCAAATACCAATGAACAATGTGTGCTATCACACGTCACGTCGCGTTACAGCCGGTATCTGGACAAGAAAAGACTACAATTTGAAAACAAACATTAACAAAACGATGGAATAATGTTTTTAAATACATTTAAATATAGAAAAAATAAACAAATAATAATAAATACCTGGTTTGCAATTATTTATAATATGTAGGCAACTTACCTGAGATACCCTTAGATCTATATACTTATAAAACTCTACTGTTCTTGTTTAAATGTTTGCACTCAGGTGAAAATTTGAATACTATGTAATTTCATTTGGTGAAATTTATGTAAAATCTTTATACACCAATATATATATATATATATATAATAATTAAATGAAACGGTCCAACGGACTTTTAAATAAAAACCAATTAAAAAAGATAGTACGCAGATAGACACAGGAATAACTCACTTCTATATTTCGACCATTGTAGTCATCAGGAGGTGAAGAGTCACGCAGGAAGGCAGAGCGGTGACTCTTCGCCTCCTGATGACGATGATGGTCGAAATATAGGAGTTAGTTATTCCTGTGTCTATCTGTGTGCTATCTTTTTTAATTGGTTTTTACATATAAAAATATATCAATGATCAAACAACAATAAGAAAATGGGAAAACAAGACTTGTTTTCCCATTTTCTTATTGTTGTTTGATCATTGATTGTTATTTCACGTGTTTATGTGAAATCTTTATATATATATATATAAAATAGATAATATTAATATAGATATAGATAATTATAGATTATCTATATTTTATAGATAAATATAGATAATTATAAATATAGATATATATAAATATATCTATATATAGATATATATATAAATATATATATCACCGCCCTGCATTCCTACGGGTCACTTCGCTCTTCACACCTCCTGATGACGACAATGGTCGAAATATCGATGTGAGTTATATCTGTGTCTTTCTGTGTGTTTATTTATTTATTATATATATATATACAACTGGCATGGATGAGTGAGGGGGAGGGCGAGGAGGATACAAAGCCCTTTATAAACATGATTGTTTTCTACTTTTAATAAAACCAACTTGTATTGATGTCACTTGGATATTGTCTTATTTGTGTTAAATATTTAAACAGAGTAAAATGCATTGTGAGAAACTGTGGGGGAAATAGAATGGTAGAGTTGTGTCGACAGTATAGTGTGCAGGTTTGGCAAGGAAATGACTTGCAATGCTGGGGAAATGAAGTGCTTCTCTCCTGGCCACCCGCCACCATCCCCTCTCATTAACTATATATATATATATATATTTATATTATATAATATAATATTATAAAGAGAGAGAGAGAGGAGAGAGAGAGAGAGCTAATGAACCAAACAAAAAATATAATAACAAGTTAACCTGGTTGATTGATTTACCATATATATTTATATATATAAATATATATTTTATATTATATTATATATATATGCAAATGGAAAACGATCCAAAAGGACAGCAAACGTTTCATGATGAATCACAAACACTTGTTCCTTAGTTCTGTGTTTGTGATTCATCGTGAAATATATATATATGGTAAATCAATCAACCAGGTTAACTTGTTATTATATTTTTTGTTTGGTTCATTTAGCTCTCTGATGATGTTGTAACGAAAGACCTTAGAGCATTGTAATTAATATATATTTGTTGTTTAGTGTGTTTTTAGTTTGGTGTTTAATTCATATATATATATATATATATGACTGTGAGTCAGTTTGTTTCGTTCGGTGGACACTTCCACGTCTCCTCTTTCTTGAGGACGGCGCGATAGCCGAAATGAATGACAATAGTAAGTGTTAGTCTCTTTTTTGTTTTCTTATGATAACTTTAATTATATATATATATATGGTATGGATGTGTGTGTATGTGCGTAACACAGATGAATGTTAAATGGCATGGAATGGGGTCAGCGAATGCATTAGACGGTGCCGATTGGAGCAGGCTGAACACAGTCTAACAGGACAATTGTCGTCTAATGCCTCTTGAAGCCGTTGGCATTTGCATATGGGCAGCTGAATCATCGATTTATGTCCCCTACGCCTCAAACCGACCTCTGTGCCGGCTCAGTAAATCCGATAGGCCCTTTAATTCCAACCCTACATTCAGCCAAATAGACTCAACTGCTAAACGTTATGCGCCTTACAGTTCTTAATCCATTACTTGTCTATTCTATCTACTTACCTGTTAATGTATTTAATCAATACAATACACGATTGAATTAGAAATGGTAATTCAAATTGTTTGAGTCTTATGTGTTTTGTTAAGCTTCAGAAGCTCGTAACCAATGGATTATGTAAGGTATGGACAAACAAGGGACATGGTGGGGGAAAGAGTTAGAGACAAAACAAATAAATAGATAGAGATAGTTTGACAGAGATAAACAGAGAGGAATAGAGAAAGGGAATCAATACGAGATAGTGAGTGACATGAATAAAAGAGAGAGTTAGACATATATGTATAACTACTAAGCTCAAAATTATCCAAAACAGTGTAAATAAACACAAAATAAAAAGAAAAACATATAATTACAGTGCCTAATTTTCGCTTTAACCACTTAAGGTGAACAAAGAGAGAGAAACCAAATTCAGGAAGCAGCGACTGTTAGACAAACTATATATATATATATATATATGTATATGCTTTTAAAAACTGGATGTCTGTTTCCACTTGATTTAATTTTGTCTTATATTTTTCCAAATTACGAAATTTTTTCTTCAACTCAGAACTCAACTTAAAAATTAATTCACCATAATTTCTTATTTTATTATTGAACATGTTTCGGTGTACATTCACCATCTTCAGAATAATAATAATAATAATATAAGACAAAATTAAATCAAGTGGAAACAGACATCCAGTTTTTAAAAGCATGTATTGAAGAAGGACTGCTCCCAACTTTTACAAATATATGTAATATATATATATATATATATATATATATATATATACAATGTACATAAAGAAACATAGAGAAATTAAAAACACACACTTACAGTCTCTAATTTTTGGTTGAACCGTCTTCAGGAGAGATAAGAGAGGAACCAAGCGCCCTGGTACAGAGACGTTTCGTCTCTGTATTTCGTCCATATATATATTTCGTCTTGTATATCGTCCATTTCGTATCGTATTTTCAACGAAAAGTGTATATATATATATATATATATTATATTATATCAATGATCAAACCACAATAAGAAATGGGAAACAAGATAAGATCTTTAACATAAGAAGCGTTTTCGTCAGAGTCAAAAACCCAACTGGTAAACAAATCCAGTTGGTTTGTTGACTCTGACGAAGACCGCTTGTTACAGTTGAAAGATCTTATTCTTGTTTTCTCATTTCTTATATATATACATTAAATTAACCCTAGTATTTTTACGTTGGCTTGGCTTCAACCAAGCTGAGCCTGCGTATGAACAATCCACTGCGGAACCATAGATGTCCATGCTAATTCCATGACCCCCGTTTCAATGATTGTTTCAGGGTACAAATCCTCAAACAAATCCCCGAGTCTAATTCCCATGTCACCTTAGAGCTTCAGAAGAGGCATTCATATGCCTCCTTGGGGCTCGCTCTCCTCCTGGTCTTAACCTCTACCGTTAATTTATTTTTGTTTTCCTTCATTGTTTATACTTTTTCTTTTTTAATTTTATTTGCATTCTTATTGTTGTCTTCATTATTATTTCATATTATATATTTCATCTTGTTTTGTAAATAAATATTGGAGGGATTTCTATTTTTCCTCTCCTCCGCTGGGGAGCCGCATTGCGATGGTTCCATGAGTTACTCTAGAGACTAGTACCAGTTTGCTTCTCAACGCGAGTACTTCGCACTTCTTCCTGATGATGACGGATGTCGAAATATCGAAGTGAGTTCTGTAGTGAATCTGTGTTGTTTCCTATTTCTTAAAGTATATATAGATATATTCGTATATTTGGGGAGCAGGCCTTCATTTATACAAGTTCTTTTAAAACCTATGTCTATATCTAGTCTAACATCTTTTCGGGTTAATTTTTCCAATCATAAGTTCGGGACAAGATACATCAGTTCTCCAAAATGTTTATTCCTGTACTCCAACATGTTTCGGTCATCATCGACTATTCTCAAGGATATTATTTACAAAGGTAGTTTCACAACTTACATAAAACTAATACAATTCTAAACAAAAAAACTCGAATAAACTATACACAAAGTCAACTACTTGTTGACATTATAACAACGGAAGTTATCAACAGGTAGTGGCAAAGGGAGGTCTCTCCAGGGTCTTTTCTTTACCTCTCCCTGACAGGTTCGTCTTCTGACTGCCTTCATAGAGCTTCAGAATTCTTGTGAATCCTGAATATATATATATATGCTTTTAAAAACTGGATGTCTGTTTCCACTTTGTTCAATTTCGTCTTGTATTTTTCCAAATTACGAAATTTTGTCTTTAATTCCGAGTTCAACATAAAAATTATATCACTATAAATTTTTAATGTATTATTGGACAATTTCGGTTATTCATCCACCATCTTCAGCAAAAAAACATTTAATTTTTTTAAAAGCAATTGAAACTACACTTAGGAAATTAATCTAATATTTAAAGTCACCTTGAAATAATAAACTAAATGAACAGGTTAATAAAAGCTTACACAGTCAGGTTTGGGGTTGTCAGTGTTGGCATAACGAGCCCTAGGTTTGCAAACAAGCGCAACTGGTTTGTAAAGTTATCTTTTTGATCGTTCATACTTGGAGCTTTTTCCAGTATGTATAGCGCTTCTAGTATCCTGAGCCTTTTTCCGTCCTTTTCTGTTGCCATTATTCTAGTGTTATTAACCATAGTTTCCCTTCAAATTTTTGTTTTGTGTATCTTTTGAAAGTGTTCTTTAGGGGCTCCTGAAACCAGATGCATCGACAGGATAGTTTCAATTGTTTTTAAAAAATTTAAATGTTTTTTTGCTGAAGATGATGGAGTAACACTGAACATGTCCAATAATACATTAAAAAATTATATAGTGATTTAATTTTTATGTTAAACTCGGAATTAAAGACAAAATTTCGTAATTTGGAAAAATATAAGACGAAATTGAACAAAGTGGAAATCCAGTTTTTAAAAGCAAGCATTGAAGAAGGACTGCTCCCAACTTTTACAAATATATATATATTCACTGATAAAACGAAATACGATCCAAACTGGACACAATACGAGTTCGTATTGTATACGTTGTATATTGTTTACGATATACATATTGTATACGAACTCATATATATATATAAAATATATATATAACATATATATTTCTATATATAGAGAGAGAGAAGAGAGAGAGAGAGAGAGAGAGAGAGAACAAACAGAGAGAAAGAAAAAAGAGGCAGGGAATGGTAAAAAGAAATTTATGGAGGTCTAAGCGTGTATATGCGTATGGGTGTTTGTGTGTATACAAAAGGGATAAGACAGAGCATTTAAATTTTCATATACAATCATGTAACCTATCACATTTATATACAAATCAAAATATATTTCTAGAATTATCTGAAAAAAAAAGAAATCTGTAAAAATAATACGAAATTAACAGTATATTTGTTTCATTTTTAGTACAGTAAAAAGTATGGGTTGAATAGGGTTGTTTACACTGGGCAATCGCCGGCTCGAGAGTTCAGGAGCAATATTGTGTTCTTCTTCTCTCTCGCTCGCAGTTAAGAAGACAGACAAAGTTAACTGTTTAGACAATAGGCGCAGTGTATAAATTCAACCAAGATGCCCCCCCCCCCCCCTTCTCTTACCAAACCCTCGACGACCAATTCCAAGCATCGCCTTCTTCTCCTTATTACAACTTTTCCTATTTAAATAAACTTAACTCCACCCCCCACCCCACCCTGAAAAACAGAGTTGTGGCAAATTTAAATAGGCTTGCATTTTGTTTAGCCCTCCAACTCAAATGTTCTTCTTTGCCACCACCACCACCCCCCCCCTTCTTTTACCATAAATTAATTTTAAATCAAAATTATGCTAATTTTTATACATTTGAGAACAACTGCTAAGATAGTCTTTTTTAAAAAAAAAAAAAACGAAAAAGATATTATAGGGGATTTGCTTTTCCATTACGGATACAGATATGTATAAACAAATATCAGCACGATTTCTCGAACTATAAACACTAACTTGATTATATGATTATATTGATATAGCTTCTCGACCACTGATATTTCAAATTCACAGAATCGGTTCTTGAGGATTTTGGTCATAAACATAACAACTCCTGATTATATGCCTATTGTTGGCATATAATCAGGAGTTATGTTTATGACCAACAATAGGCATATAATCAGGAGTTGTTATGTTTATGACCAACAATAGGCATATAATCAGGAGTTGCTATGTTTATGACCAAAATCCTCAAGAACCCCTTCTGTGAATTTAACTTGATTATACCTCACAAATATAAAGTTCGTGAATTTGTTTGTTTGTTCACCCATTTTCCGTGGAGATAGAGACCTGAAATAAAATATATATTATTTATTACCTGAATAATGTTAAATAAAAGAAAATTATCACTATATTCCAAAAATTTGAGCCGCGGTATCAAGCGTCTTGCGTGCTCGCATATGACAGTAGTGCAAATATATTATATATAAATGTAACAAAAAATTTTTTTTTTTAATTTAATATTTGCGTAATATATACCATGGTAATAAAGTACAGGCATGCATCCAGGGTAGCCAGTCGCTTGCGTGCTCACGATGATAGTAGTGCAAATGTATTACCTATAAATGTAACAACAACAAAAATTTTTTACAAAATTTGCGAAATATAAACACTGGTAATAAAATAAAGTCATGGAGCCAGGGTAGCCCAGTGACTTGCGTGCTCGCTGATGACAGTAGTATTTTATATAAATGTTTTTATATATAACAAACTACTACATTAGAGGATAAAAATGAATAATTTTAGAAACAAACTTGAACACAACTTCAGATAAAATACGAATATTCTAAGGTAATATTATAGTGACACATTCCTTTCATTAATGTTATTATACGTTAGGAAAATAAATTGAATTTTCAATGTACAAGTTTTGTTTGTTTTAAATTATTTCATTGTCTATATAACTTGAATTGATGTTTTATTTATTTATATTATAAAGTAAATGATTAGAAGACAGTGACAGTTAAGAAGACAGACAAAGTTAACTGTTTAGACAATAGGCGCAGTGTATAAATTCAACCAAGATGCCCCCCCCCCCCCCTTCCCTTACCAAACCCTCGACGACCAATTCCAAGCATCGCCTTCTTCTCCTTATTACAACTTTTCCTATTTAAATAAACTTAACTCCACCCCCCACCCACCCCTGAAAACAGAGTTGTGGCAAATTTAAATAGGCTTGCATTTTTTTTAGCCTCCAACTCAAATGTTCTTCTTTGCCACCACCACCACCCCCCCCTCCCTTCTTTTACCATAAATTAATTTTAAATCAAAATTATGCTAATTTTTTACATTTGAGAACAATGCTAAGATAGTCTTTTTTTTAAAAAAAAAAACGAAAAAGATATTATAGGGGATTTGCTTTTCCTTACGGATACAGTATGTTAAACAAATATCAGCACGATTTCTCGAACTATAAACACTAACTTGATTATATGATTATATTGATATAGCTTCTCGACCACTGATATTTCAAATTCACAGAATCGGTTCTTGAGGATTTTGGTCATAAACATAACAACTCCTGATTATATGCCTATTGTTGGCATATAATCAGGAGTTATGTTTATGACCAACAATAGGCATATAATCAGGAGTTGTTATGTTTATGACCAACAATAGGCATATAATCAGGAGTTGCTATGTTTATGACCAAAATCCTCAAGAACCCCTTCTGTGAATTTAACTTGATTATACCTCACAAATATAAAGTTCGTGAATTTGTTTGTTTGTTCACCCATTTTCCGTGGAGATAGAGACCTGAAATAAAATATATATTATTTATTACCTGAATAATGTTAAATAAAAGAAAATTATCACTATATTCCAAAAATTTGAGCCGCGGTATCAAGCGTCTTGCGTGCTCGCATATGACAGTAGTGCAAATATATTATATATAAATGTAACAAAAAATTTTTTTTTTTAATTTAATATTTGCGTAATATATACCATGGTAATAAAGTACAGGCATGCATTCAGGGTAGCCAGTCGCTTGCGTGCTTAAGATGATAGTAGTGAAAATGTATTATCTATAAATGTAACCAAAAAAAAAATTTTATAAAATTTGCGAAATATAAACACTGGTAATAAAATAAAGGCATGGAGCCAGAGTAGCCCAGTGACTTGCGTGCTCGCTGATGACAGTAGTATTTTAAATAATTGTTTTTATATATAACAAACTACTACATTAGAGGATAAAAATGAATAATTTTAGAAACAAACTTGAACACAACTTCAGATAAAATACGAATATTCTAAGGTAATATTATAGTGACACATTCCTTTCATTAATGTTATTATACGTTAGGAAAATAAATTGAATATTTCAATGTACAAGTTTTGTTTGTTTTAAATATATTTCATTGTCTATATAACTTGAATTGATGTTTTATTTATTTATATTATAAAGTAAATGATTTTTTTTTACTTTTAAATGACTTTTATTTTGCTAAATATAGTTACTGTGTATATATCTTGAATCATTTTAAGAATACTATATCAAAAGCTTGGGTCATATAAGAATCTGTTTTCGTGCCTTAATAACAAGAAACAACAATTAAAAATGTTTAATATTGTTTTAATTTCTGAGTCACACAAATGGTCACGGGTAGTCTAATATATATAGTGTTAAACTGAATTGCATTAATCAAACATACCTTTCTTTTGAGCACTTTTTCGTAGTTTCTTGATAATTTCAAATCATCTAGATTCAGCTGGTGAATTATTTCAGTAAAACTCTGTTTGGCCATCATTATTTATTGACTAACATTTGACATGTTTCGTCTGTCTCCAACCATCTTCAGAAACAAAACCATTTTCATCGAACAAGTATGTAAACATAACAGTAAGCTAAAGAAAATTTTCTTTATTTAGCTATTGAGTTACTATTGAAGAAATTTATTTTAATTTAACCTTTTTTTATTTTTTGTTAATTTCATTTTTGTTCTCACTAAAGGGTCGTGATAAAATTTGGCGCCAAAAATGAGTCGCGGTGTAAAAAAAGGTTGAAGATCCCTGCAATAAGGGTTGTAATGTACTACGCAACAGTTGTTGCGTAGTATTATTAGGTCAATCATTTTGAAATATCTATTATAGATATTACTTGATTGTCATGTGCAATAAATAACATTGGATAGGTGTTAAACTGTTATTAACAACACCCTATGAATGAATAAGTTGATTATTTAAGTTTAAACATAAAAACAGAATGAAAGCATGGCTTTTGTTATTGTATGGAAAAGCCATTAGGGAAAGTGAATGTTAATAAAGACAATTTTCTACCCCCATACCACCCCGTACAGGCAGGGGCGGGCTGGCTTTCCACGGCCCATATGTAAATATCATTTTTAATTTTCCCGACTGGAAACAGTTAGTCGTTTATCTGAAAAAGGAAAGTTTTTTTTTTGTTCATTTCGTAAAATACGAGAAGGTTATTTATTGATATTTATCACTTGACTCGTTCTGTGTATATATATCTCTGACAGATGGGGATGTATTTACATTCTATACGACCCTCCAGACCTATTGTGGCTATTTTTCTTGGGTTTTATTAAAGAATTTATAATAAGATATTGTTTTCTTGACCACAATTTACTAATAAACTCTGTTTATTCTTCTTGGAATTTGGTCAGGGTTAATATGCGGAATCACCTTTTCACCAGCGTTTCGTCTTTATTTTAAGACATCCTCAGAGCTATAAACTAACAAAAACCAATGGACATTTGTCATATCTACTTTAGAATCATTATAACAAATTTTTAAAAAACTTACTTACTTATAAAGAATTTATATAAATACAGCAGTGTCTCGGCTTACTAGTTATTAATAAAACTCAAATGGGGGAATATAGAGTACCCCAGTAGCCCTGTAACAATGCAAATGAAGTAAAGGTATGGATCCAGGGTAGCAACTCGCTTCCGTGCTCGCCGATCACAGCAGTGAAAATGTACTATATATACATATAACTAAAAAAATTAAAATTAATTTAAAACTTGCGAAATATAAACACTGGTAATAAAATAAAAGCATGGAGCGAGAGTAGCGCAGAGGCTTGTGTGCTCGCTAATGACAGTACTGCAAATGTACATTCACTATACAATGTACACTGTATAGTAGCAATGTTAGTTTTACAGTAATCCCTTGCTAGTTCGCGGTTCAGTTTTCGTGGTTTCAGTGTTTCGTGGGTCTTGAAATGTTCAATTAAAAATTAAAAAATATAAAAAAATATCCAACTGTAATTACAGTAAAAATAAAAAAAAATACAAACGAGGTTTATATATGTATACATATAAAAAGATTTCACATAAACACGTGAAACAACAATCAATGATAAAACCACAATAAGAATGGGAAAACAAGACTAAGATCTTTCAACCGTAACAAGCGGTCTTCGTCAGAGTCAAAAACCCAACTGATGTATGTATGTATGTATGTATATATATATGTACCCTATACATATATACTATAGAGATATATGTATGCCCTATACAATAAACCCTCGCTAGTTCACGGTTCAGTTTGCGCGGGTTCAGTGTTTCGCGGGGTCCTGAAATGTTCAATTAAAAATTAAAAAAAAAATATTCAACTGTAATTACAGTAAAAAATAAAAAAAATACAACTGTTATGAAAAAGTACAGTAGTTAGTATTAGTGAAGAAAATATAAGGACTAGCAAACGTACCCGTCTTTGACGGAATCAAAAATTCTATTATACTTGGGTATTCCAAAATATCAATTATAGAATTATACTAATACTACAATTA